>JANFAF010000203.1:0-57929 GCA_024663475.1 Pisolithus thermaeus
CAGCGCAAACTGGACATAGGGGTGAACCTGCGTGCTCATATCAGGACATGCATGCGATAGAAGGATAGACTGCTTACATTCGATAAGCTGGTGACGAAGGAGTTGAACAACTTGAGAGGCTGAAGGATGGCCTCGATGTTTTGAATACTTGTCATAGCGGTGTTAGCCTGCCCAACAGTACCGGCAGCTGCTTGGAGAGCCGGAGAGATGGGTTGGAAATCGTGCAGTGCCTTCTGGGCGGCATCGACTTGCTCGCCAGGACTTGCGTCAATCGTCTTTGTCGCGGCATGCTCAGATCGACTCTGACGAGACCGGCGGAAGATATTGGTGAAGGGCTTTCGAGGGAGATTAGCCGGCTCTTCAGTGCTCGGGGAGGCATCGGGAGGGTTGTCAGATGCGTTGGTGACTAGTTTTTCGAGGACGGGTGAGTGTCATATCTTTCAAGGAGAAAAATGCGCTGGAGGCTTGGGTGACTTTGTGGCAAAGCGAAAGACAGGACATTTCTTCGGTTGCCTTCGGGCTGGCATTGCGAGCTATATTTTCGTGCGAGGTTTAGAAGTTGGGTTGGACGTTGACGGTGTAAAGACGAAGAGCTGGAGGTAAGCGCTGTGGTGGTGTGGCCTGCACGCACGTTGCTGCTGGAGCTCGGACCAAATGCAGTAATGGTAAGAACGGGCGCGCGCTCACTCGTTCTTGTCCCATTTCCATCTCGTCTCTTCGTGTCCGTCATTCGACGAAACGCAGATGGCCACCCTCCTCCCCTTCACCTTCTTCTCCCCGTTCTATGTAGCTTTGATACTCACACAGTTGTGTACAAAACTTGCGAGCTACCCTGAGACAGTTCCACTCTCATGCATGTCTCGTCGCAAGCAGCACTTCCGAGTTCTCCTGTAGCTGTACCACGTAACAAACCTTGAAATCTACGTCCTTCCCTAACATCACCACCACGATTGTTAGTCTGAATCGCCCAATTGTACTGCTTAGCTGGCAAAGCACATGAACAGGCCACCGAACGACCAAATGCTATGTTTACGACTCATGTTCGATCCGCGGGCCTCATGACGGGCGAGTACTTGACACCATTGCCTCGACCGCCTACCATAACCTGCGGACGCTTGTACAGTTGACGGCCAGGCCGGTTTTGACCCATTTGCATCGGGGAAGCTGCCACTGCAGTGACTATCGGCGTATTTTTGATGCGTATGGATATCCCCACACAATCAGTGAACGTGAACCCGTACAGAGTGAAAGCCAGCTACGCAGGCGAGTTCAAACTGAAATATATCGCGATTTTGGGACAGTCTGACCGGCGAACCTGATCGCACGCACCTCCACCTATAGGCAGTGTTCTGCGGTACATACAAATCCCCAAACCCCGGCACAAGCTAGATCAATCAGAGTGGGTACCACACGCTAAGTACCTACGTCCCACATAAAGAGATCGGGTATCTCGATCACTGTGCTAAGTTGCTCCTTGTATGCGGATGATACGCATGTAGAGCAAAGGAGGATGGTCGTGGAGGAGGCGGAGGGGAAGCGCGTACATGTTACAGCAAAACGCGCGCCGCCTCGATGAGTGCCAGCAGTGGAAATAATCCTTTGACAACGAAACTGACAGGAATTCGACGAGTGTCTAGTGTGGGGTCAGAAAGGAGCCCGACGAGCATCGAGTAGGATCTTTCGAAGGCTAAATGTTGAGGCTCTAAGAGCAACACTATAAACTGGACAGCCCTTATTCTGTCGGGAATATGATGGTACGACGGGAAACCGTGCCGGGGCTAACGACAGGCAAGGCGTGGAGTACCTGAAGGAAAAAGATGGTCTATCAGAATGTACCATGTCGTGCCATCTGGGCAGCATTCATGTCCCAGAACTCCGGACCTGGAGTGTGAAATCGCACAACTGGTGCACCTCGCAGGCAATACACAATCGATCATGCAGCAGACTTCCTCTGGTAAGAGGGGTTGGTTGGGGACCAAAAGCCGTTCGCGAGTCGTCCGAAAGTGCCAAACCACCGTCAAAGTGGGGCTCGCCCATCCGTCGGAAATCGCTGAGCGTGGTACCGAGGAGAAAACTAGCGTAGAAAGAATTCGAAAGCGGCCCATGACGGCGCTGTGCAACGAAGAGTCGTTGTAACAGCAGAGCACCAGTTTGCATATCTACGAACGATGAATTCGAATAGCGCCATGGTCGCGTTCATCTCGACTGGTTTGTTCGAATTCGCAGTTGTTGTAGTCGAGCATGTGGTATCCGTCGTCCATGACGGCGTCCAAGTGAGATGTGTTTGTGTTTTACCACGAGACTCATATGTTACGCGTCCGCCAACGAGTAACTCTGCGACGCACTAGCCAACACAGACAGATTTCTCAGTCGACAAAACTACCTCAAAAACGCGTCATTTTATTTGGCTTTCAGCCAACAAGCATTCCCCACATCATTTCGATTGTATTCTGTCCTGAGTCAGCTCGGAGATTACCTCGGAGCCCTCTCGAACTGGGTCAAAGTGCAAAAGGCGACAGAGCTCGCCTGCACACTACTGTTCTCCTATCGTAGGATGGCTTGCGCTGACCCTACCGCAGGATCCCAGCCACACTACGGTCAGGTAGAGACGATATACTGGCGACTCTTCTGGCTATAGGACTCGATCCCGAACGATCCATTGTGTTCAACTAAGATCATGCAAAGTGGAAAACTTGTTGGGTATGTCCGTGTGACTGATCGACATGTTAGAATCTACACCGTGTCGAGTTATGTTGGGTCCTGAATTGCTTGACACCTGGTGGATAACCCGCGTCGAATGACCGCCTGGAAAGTGAGCGCCTCGTTATACCATACCGAATCAGCTATCTGACGCTGTTTAGTCGCGGTTGGCCATATCTAGCGATGCTGACTCGGAAGACGAAGTGGATGAATCACTTCTGAATTCCGGTTTGTTCACGTATCTTGTTCTTCTCAAGCTGCGGACGTACTCGTGAAGAGGCTGGAACCGAGCACTTCCTATCGACGGCCAGCTGATGCTCGTAATTCCAGGGCTACTCATGTGCCAGTCGGAGAAGATCAGCAGCAACACATAGAACTGACATGAGATCTCGCTGAGATATTCAACTGCGCACTCCCGGGCTAAAATCCACTGTTTCCCCTTCCTATGTACATCAACGGTGAGTGAATGAATTGTTTATTAGCACAGACGACGCACGGCTATATGATCACCCAGCGTCGCACATACAGTCGGAGGGTTGCTTTGGTAAACCTCATTTGAGTCTGAGAGGTCGGCGTCACTCGAAGTAGGCATGCAGCGTCTTGTTGTCTGATACACCCACACTCATGAATGTCTCTACTCCACTTTCGAAAGCGCAGGAGTGCAAGGTCGTTCAGTATGTTGAGGACACTTTCATGGACATCACAAGTGCATATAAGAAACGGTGAATTCACCGTTGTATTTGCAGCGGACCGCAGCAGCTGACAGCTCAGAACCTTCGATGACGAAGCTGCCCACGCTGTCCTCCTGCCTCTATGCCATGCAAAGCTTGCTGGCATTCATTCTGAGATACCACCCGTTGATTCTTCGATGCCACTACGTACAGCATTCTTACTTCGTCTTGTGCCTGTCATTCTCATTCTAAAAGGAAACTTAGAGATGAATCTCTCCGTGAGACTTGGGACGGTTGCCAACATGGGCCATTGGACGATCCTTGCAATAGACGCAACATCATCTACAGCAATTTGGCACTCCAAATCCAGGCAGCAGTCGCAGCCAGTGCGGCTCACCTGTGTATCTATGGCGCTAGGATCGATCGTCCCAGATTCCCCGACATCCACTGCTATAATACCGTTCGGCAGTGAGGCTACCAATAGTACGACGCTGCTCAGCCTGGCGCTACGGCCTCTACCTATGAGTCCCGGCCAACCGAGAAGCTTATCACTTCCTAGATTCATCATGGTGGCACCCTCTGCCATGATGTCCGTTTGCTTATCCAGTGTACTCCTTGGGCCTTACGATTCGATGGTTGTGCCGAGTGTAAAGTTGTCCCATGAGGCATACCAGAACTATGTACACGACGCATTTGCACTCCAATGGTGGGAATACAACCGACAGGCCGCGCGATAAAGAAACAGAAAGGGGCCACACTGAAAACCGTCACGTACTACGTCCTGGATAAAGGGTCCAAGCACAGTAGCTGCGAAGGGGGAGGAACCTCTCAGTCAACCGAAGGCTTGCTATCGTCACTGATTCCATCGTGTCGACTGGTGGGTGGAATCGGGCAAGTTCATCCAGAGTTGCGCGTCCAACGTGCGAACCACGACTGTTCCAAAACGGCGTGTTATTGAATCCAATGCACTGCAGTCCCACGCAGGATAGCCTTAGGGCTCCGACAGCATACAGCTGACCTGTCTCGTACGTGTTTTGAAGCAACATACTCTGCCCGCCGAATGGCTCCTTGATCTGCGCTTGTGTAGTCTGCAAAATGTCCACGTAAAGGGTGAGAAGATCACGGATCATTTTCTGTATCTTGGTCGAGAGCAATTCCCACTCTCAAGTCGTCAGATCGTCCATGCGAAACGCCCGATATGTACCCGCATAATACCACTTCTCCTCTTTGTAGTAAAAACATTCTGTAAAGAAGATCGTCATCGCAGTAAGAGCATCCATTTGCCAGCCGTGGAGCAAGCCAGCCTACCAGTCGGTCCTCGCATATGACCAAGCACGTCCGCTGCCTACCACCGATATGCAGTGACTTCGCGCGGATTTGTGATGCACTTGGAAACTAGAGCGAGAAAGTATCCGTTTTCTTCCTGATCCGGACACCAATATGTTGCCACTTGCGACAAAAAGCGGTAGTTCTTGAATCTGACGATCTTAGCTAGAAAAACCGGCTTAGAAGGAAGGGTCAGATTTTCCTTACAAGTTCTTTGAAGTCTTGAGGAGGCGGTCAGTAAGACGAGTATGTTGAGCATGGTATGCACGCCCGTGGTGTCGCAGAGGAAATCACCTAATGAATATGAACGCGGGACGCAGCTCTTGCTCTGGGATGTCGGATGGAAGGGGAAGCATGGCAAGTATCGAATGCCGTGCATGATGGTCTTCTCAGCTCCACCCTCCAATGAGAGTGATGACAATGTAATCTGGAGGAGCATGCGGAAACACGAAGTCGGCTGGCCGTACATACGCATTCACCTTCTTGCTGAGACTATCATTTGCACTAGGAAAAACTTGCTTGACACCCGAGAGGTGCCGGCGGTTTGACCATCCAAAGATGTGGTTCGGGGTGGTGTTGTGATTCGTACCCAGGACGAGGACGAGTCCGGACATACCTAGCAGAGGATACAATCAATCACTGATAGTATTAGGATTCTGAAGGCCATCGACACACAGATACAAAGAATTCCCGTGCGTATTTCTCACATGTCTTTCGAAGTTGATACCCTTCTCGTCGTCCGTTTGCTCTTCGGTACCAGTGCAAGAATCGCGGCATCGAGTCTCTTGCACTACACGGGGCTCGTTGATGAAGGGGTCGACGACCGCCTGTGAATCTCGAGTTCTCGTTCCAAACGAGATATGATAGCTGATTTCTGTCCAAGTGAGGTATATGCGTCCTCGAGACGTACCACCGCATTGTCGTGGTCTGCCCAATGCCTCTGTGACTCGTAGTCGTTCCAGATGGACCGCAAGCGCAACTTCTACAGCTGCCGCAAGGTCCTGTGCGGGATAAGTAGGCTGAATCTCGTTACCGAGCAGTGGCCTGGTACAACGGAGGCTGGCGTCAGTAAGCATACCATTGATGTTCCTGAAGACAGCGGCGACGAGGATGCGCAGCGACATCCAGTGCTAGATGGTAATCGACCATGTGGTGGTTGAGACGCGCTTCCGTTTGAATCTCTCTTCGGTATCAAGCCAGTGGCTGACGGTGCTCTCCCACAGCTCAGCGCTACTTCTCTCGACTCGTGCCATCGCTGGTGGACGTGTGAAGTCACGTGATCCCCCGTCTCAACGCGTCGGGCCGGTGTAACCAAGCTGGTGGCCCTCACACTAGCGTAGAGTCATTCCCGCTCCCTCCCGATAGGCTCCAGACACCACCGTTCTGTTTGTTCACATTTGTATGTCCCTTGGCCTGCCAGCTAACGAACCTTCTCACCGTGCCAGGGCAGGAGCAGGACTGTATACGGCGCTGACGCAGCCGCGTTACTGACACTAGCAGTGCTCTGAATACTGTCCGTAGAACTAGCCGTACTCGGGTGCTCTGGTGGGGTCATGAGTGTATCAGATCCAGTCGTTCCCTATTCAACTTTAGTGGAACACTTTTCCACGATTACGACGACTCGCCGCGCGTTCTGAACGTGTCTGTTCAGTAGTTCGAGAGTTGCCACCGACCCATTCAACGATGCCTGTGAGTAATCGGTTTTTTATATCATAAATGTGAGGCTGGCCCTGTAAAATCGCGACGAACGGCCTCTGTCATATATCCGATCAAGTTCCCTCATGGAGCCCCCTGGTTCGGAGCACACACTGTTCGTTCACTGTGTTGGTTTTCAGTACAAGCTTTTGTAACTCACATAAATTCTGCCTATTCATACCATGTTCCGACTGATACTGGGTAAGATAGGGGATCGACCGCGTCAGTGTCCTTGATGCGATTCAATCGGTCGTGTTTGTAGGTCCTGTACATCAGCACCTACCATTAGCGCTCCACGCCTGGGCGATCGACGATCCACAGCTCTCAATCACCGTCCTGCCGTCACGTGTAGAATACGTTGCAGAGTAGGACAGCCGACTTGGATCCAGCTTTGACTATCGACAACGCTCTGACCAGACCACACGACGATGACCGTCAAGAATGAGATATCCAGACATTCGAATTTCTACATATCGACAGTTACCTTCTTGGTGAGTGTTCCTCTGAGTCTAAAGTTAGTCATTTTCCGAAGACTCACCGTAGTTATGTATCGCCATGTCTAGGTGGAAGATTCATTGTTTAAGGTTCCAAGAGAACCGTTTGAAAAAGAGTCGGAAGTATTCTGCGACATGTTTTCCTTGCCGCAGGGTAGCAGTGTTGTCGTGGAGGGAACAGGCGACGAAAACCCCATTCGAATCGATAGAACCAGCAAGGACGATTTCGAGCAGTTGTTGAAGGCTCTACTCCACAGGTTAGCAGTCAATTGTTCTCGTCGGAGCATCGAGGCGGTGGGTCATACTGTTTTTCCAGGAAGTATGGTTCACAGCCGAATTTGCCGCATGGCATCGAGCAGTGGACATCCGTTCTCAAGCTATCTACCGCGTGGAATTTTGAGAGGTTACGCCAAGCGGCTATCGACGCACTGACGGAAAGTGGGATTGGCGCCGTTGACAGAGTTCTTTCCCAACGATACTACATCAAGAACTGGCTACTGCCCGCCTTAAATGAGCTGGCCAGGCGACCAGAACCGATAACCTTGGAAGAAGCACAGCGGATGGGCATTGACATTGCACTCAAACTGGCTTCCGTACGGGAAAGAGTTACTGTCACCGTACAAGCTCACCCCTGCTTACGCGACTACCTCCGGGTTTGGCGTTGTAGCGTATCGAACAGATAGACGACGACGGCCACCGCGTTGCTGTTGGCAGTTGCAGAGACTCCAGAATGCAGGACTGCGACTTTTCTGATCAGATTCGTTCCACATTCTCCGCGTACGAGTTGTAGGCCAAACTAACAATGTTATGTAGCGCGTACCCGAGTCACTTGTTTAATTTAGGTAGATTGCAGTCACTTTGAATGAACGAAGTTTCGCCTCCTTCAGCAGCCATTTCATAGGCGTCTCGACCGGCTTTTTGAAAGATGCAACGATGGTCACCCAACTATGTTGGTTCTGGGTGAAGTATAGAATTGTATATCCGACGTTATAACTTACACTCGTCCCACAGATGCTCGAGTCATCGACCAACATCGGGTATCGCGATTGCCATCGCCAGTATTATCGGGTCTTCTGACTCACCATCGTTACCAAAAAGCGGAGCCTCGTTCCCGTCTGTCAACAGTGGTAGCACCTGGCTATTCGCCAGCTGTACCGAGACACTTTGAATCGACAAGGGTCGGCGTATATTCTCCCCGCAAAATACCATAGGATTGTGCGGTGACGTCGCAGGAAAAGACCTCTCGAGTAGTGTACACAGTAGCTGGATGCCATTGTCACAGACGACACCGGTATCGAGGAATAGTGTTCGACGTGCCTTATCGTTTATCTGGCCTCAAAAATCAGTTCACCTGATATCGAAGTTACTTATTCCCGCCTGATCATATCACATAAGTACTGCGCGACCGAGGACGAAATAGAAACTCACACAGTGTCGTCTCTTCGGCGTTCTTCTGATCAACTGTCGATGCCGCCCAAATAAATGCATGATTCTGTGAACATGAATCCGAGATTTCTTAGGGGGCGCCAATGGACAAACGAAGGATGGTGTTTCCGGGGCTAGAAAGAAAACGCTATATTAAGAGCAACGTTCGACTAATGGTGATATGGTTGATGCTCCTGTTTCATCCCTTGCCGCCGGCGTAGGAAGGAAGCCGAATGACTCGAACGTTTCTCTGTCTCCGGAATTTGACCGATGTGTGAGCATGGATTTCACTTTATGTCCCTGTTTGCAATTCTGATGGCGTTTCTAGATTGATGCAGCATCCGCGACCTGGTCTTTTCTTTGAGAATGAAGTACTGAAGGGCCATCAGAGAAACGGGAGACAGTAATGCACTTTCAACTTGTTGGCCCCTGTTCACTTCGCGTGATGATGATGGTACTGAATGCACGTTGGGAACTGTCAAGGCCAACGTTGTGTGTTGTTTGTGGACAAAGTAATCGGAGTTGCTGAACATCAGTCACTCGGTGGGCCCAATGAATGTCCTTTGTACTCACTGCCTGGCACCGACTGGGCACGATCACGCAATTGACCCTCATCATCTACATACTTATTGCCGAGCGCTAGGGGACCAATTATCCAACGATCGAATTGACTACCTTTGCAGGAGATGACCACCCGGTTGCGTGTGGGCATTCCACCTGAAATATGGGACCACATCTTCGAAATCGCGACTCATGTACCCTACACTCTCGTCCCAGAGATCTTCGAGAAGTCAACTCTCATCGGAGACGATTACAACGAACTGTGTCGTCCTGCCCTCAAGACCGCCTTTGCCACGAAACGGAGCCTTGTACTCGTCTGCAAGCAATGGTGGCATCTAGCCATTCGTTACCTTTACCGAGCTATCCTCATCGACAATCCTCGAAAAATCCTCTCTATCTGTAGTACACTCCAGAATTACGCGAATGGAATGGGAGCAGTTCCGGGAGCCAAGCCTCTCGGATGGTGGGCAGAGCGGTTGGATGTTGTCATCCGCGGTGCCGATGCGGACGAAGAACCCTTGGTGGACGTTATCATGTGTCTACCTAATCTCGCAGTCGTTTCACTCGATATCGGAGAACGGCGGTCCAAGGACGAATCGATTTTGCATCACATTCTAAACGCATTGCGGCACGCCGCTTCCTCGCTCCGTGTCCTTGACTGGTCAATGGAATCGTCACATCCTGCGACCCTACTCATCGAGAGGCGGTTAGTCGCGGAGCTGTCCCGACTGTGTATCTTACGCTCCCGATATATGCCATGGACGGACGGATTCATTCCCCAAAGCATCCTGTCGTCCCTTACCACATTTGCTGTGAAGCGGATGCTTATCACAGAGGGCGGCATCCCCGGTGAGAGTGGGCTGGAGGATAGACAGATCAGTCTCCGGGAGGTCGTGATTGACATGACGTATGATGACTTTGAATCATGGTCCATATTCATGGGTCGATATGGCATATTCCTCACTTCGGTCCACCTCACCTACTGTGACAACCGATATTTGGTCATAATCAAGCAGTCATGTCCAAATGTCCGCCGCTTGACACTTTCCGTAATCAATTTTTCGTATCTGACCCACGATATGTTGTCCCTTCCTCCTATTGAATATCTTGGATTGAACACGTTGGGGGTGTATCCTACTTGGATGGAATCTGAGTCTTTGGTCTCCGCTCTCGCCGCTCTCAGGGACACCTTGCCTACTCTTCGCGTAGTCCAACTCACAAATCCCGTCGATGTAGCCCGTCTCAGCACAACTCACTACTACGAAATGGCCGTTAGGACCCTGGAAAAGGATCTGGCTCAATGTGCATTTCGTATAGAAGACCACGATGGAAATCTATTATTGGGTGTGTGCTGCGAAGTGTTCTTTCTTCTTTCTTTTCGATTGCTCATAGTCCCTCGTCTAGAGAGGTTGGAGGCCGTGGGGGTGAGTATCGTACATGATCAAAAAAACACGACTTTACTCAACCTAATCTGACAGGAACCTCTTATTGCTTAAAATACTTATTCCAGCTCGCAGACCCCTTCGATTAACTTTGTTTAACCAGAAACCATTCCCATTATTGCATAGTATAACTCGACTCCCGGTAGGGAATACTGAAACTCAGAACTCGGATATCGACACGGGACCCCGGTGGGGGGACGTGATTCTCTACCACCAGGTGAGATGTTGGCTGTTGTACATTGGCACCAGCATCCATATTGCGGATATACACTAACATTCATGAGAGAAGTCTCTACTTGCGGAACGTCGATCATGGGCACTCGGGACTCTGCACACTTCCCGGAATTCGGACTATGAACTTAGAGGATCGAACTTCTCAACCTCAATGCGATACGGAGCAATCTAGTAGTGGGCACTATAAGAGTCCAAGCACGTAGTAGTTCATCATAAGTTGACGGAGCAATTCAACTTCACTAATTGCTACTAATCGAGTATCAACAAGGTAATCATCGCGTGATCCCCGAAACATATCGTATCGCTCGGTCGACTTGACAACGAGTGCGGCAGACTTGAAAACTGTCTTGGCAAGTTATTTTCGCCCAATCCGAACGTTTCAGCGCAATTCTTCAATGAAATGGATGTGTTGCAGTGGTGGTAATTACATCGAAAGATGGGGGAACCAGGCTTGGAATTTTTTAAAAACGTGAATATCGCCGTCTTGCACTTGCGTGGCCCGTCGTACACGGAAGATATCATCATTCTCACCTAGAACTCGAATTATGCGAATGGATTATATCGTAGCATATCCATCTGCGAACCTTGCAACGCCGTGGGAGCCATCTAGTCAAGGTGCTTAAAATTCACCAGTCGTGCACCCTTGTCAGTACCAGCCATTTTCGAATAATACATGCCCTTCAGCTGAGATAGCAATGCCCTAGGCGTTATGCATTCTCCACTTCAATCTCGATCTTTGGCCTGGGATCTGATTCGGCAGGGCTATTAGTGGACGCGGGGTCTCGACTACCACGCTTGGTCGATTTCTTGGTTTGAGCACTCGGGCACAGTCGGGCTGAGCTTAACGTGCATGAATCACATTTCGGGCTGACAGGGAGGCATACCGTCTAAGGCGTGGAACGCATTAATGAAGGTTATGACGCCCGTCCGTAACAAGGAAGGCGGCTTACCTGTCCAATCCAACCAGCACATGATTGATCTCTCCGTGGAGCTCTTTGGGTAACCAGGATTGTAGATTCAGCCTGCGGATGGTTCGTGTCAAACAGAGACACGACCTGTGGAAAGGGAGCCGTTGGCGGTACCTCGTCTTCTCTGGATTCTTCGTCGGCCGCCGATGCCAACCAAGTCGGCTGGTTATTCTATGAACGTGTACATCCACTCCAATTCCGAGATTCCTTCGGGATCGCCATCAGATAGAGGAAAGGGGGGAAAAGTTGTAGCATCTTGCAGCTTCCACGCTGCTTGAAGTGCGGGAAATGCCATCTTCGGTACGTTCGAATCAAAGTCGTCGCGTAATCCTTGGGCCGCCTGCTTGATATACCTGTCGCACCTTCAGTTCATCTCAAGGAAGAGGTCTGGGACCCTGGAGACGCGCACTGTGTTTTCCGTCTCCAAAATCCGACTTTAGATATGGCATCTGAAATGGTAGCCTCGTCTGCAGCAATGACAGCGTCTACAGAGAGCGACCCGCCTACTGCCGTACGTAGCTTGGCCACTGCGGCATCGGTGACCTCGTCCTTTGTCTACGACGAAAGCATCAGAGAAATGAGTGTAGCGAAGCGGCTGTTCTACTTTCAAAGTAAGCAACCAGAGCACAGTTCACGCAGTAGCTGGGCAGCTGGGATGCGATGAACGGACTTACCTTTGGGTCTTGCTCCTTCCATTGCGCCTGGTCACAACCCATCGTATCTACTGGGGCAGGTATCCTTGGGCGCATCTCCTTAATTGCATCGTAGGCCTCTTTCCAGCGCTCTGGGGCCGGATGAGGGACGGCTAAGCTTTGGGGTATCACTTTGGATTTCTTGGGTGACCTGGACTTCGTATCCGTTATTGTTACTGATGTCGTTGTTTGCGTCGTCTTCGTCTTTGCCCTCTTCTTTGTGGCTGCCGCTGGGAGCCTGTCGACCAAGTCTTCTGGGCCGTCGTGTTCCACATCCTCCCGTTTCACGCGAATGTGGCGACGCGCTGTGGATGGACGCGGGCTTTTCTGTGCATCGCTAGGGTGCACTGCAGCGTGGTACAGACTTGACTTGACTGCCAGCCTCGTTGCACGCTCTGTGGCCACCCTCCGAGCAGCAGACATCGTCACGAAGAGGACACAGACGAGATACCAAAACAAGAATACAGCCCCTACACCAAACAATTATGTACCGGCCAAAGCATCGCGAAGTATGTACTAAACTACAGTCCGACCTAATAACGATTCCGCATAACTGGAAACCAAGGTTGCACGTCCGGATCCCAAACTAATTGCTCCACGTCCCATGTCCGCAACTCGTTCTGGAGTCCATGGTCCTGCCATTCGGCCAGGTGCCGTAGTCGACCCCCTAAGGAGTCGTTCTGCAAGTTCGGCCTGTTCAGCAGGCGAAAACTCTTTATCCTGTCCGAAAACGCGTCAGACCTGATAGATAATTGGAACCACTTGGTCTGCCGAACGCACCTGCAAAATTACACTGCAGCTCGTGGTAAAGGCGAGGAAGTTGGGGTGCCCGACGGGAGGGACGTCAAAGTCCTCATATTCGTGCATGAATGCCCATTTGTAGCGACGTAGGAAGTTGAGTCTCAGCCGCTCCCATGAAGAGCCCATCGTCTTGACGGTCACCTGATGTTAGGATACGTTAGCCAGAGGCGAGCAATGAAACAGGAAGATACATACAGCGAACAGAGCCAATGAAAGGGCCTGTAAAGCCGTCAAATACCTTGCTCGGAACTGGAACTCAAACCGTGGCATTGAGTCTAATGACACCGTTAACAATACGTACAGCGACATCACAAATTCGCTGCTTACTCGGGAGTACCTCGATAATCTCATCGAGACAGGTAAGATGCTGTTCTAGCACTCGTGCAAGGTACCAATGTGCTAAAGGGCGCTCGATCACGGAGTAGAGTGAGAGTTGGAACCCGGACAGAACAATGTCGCCAATCGTTTCCAGTCTGCGCACCAGTACCACGTGTCGCAACCTCGTAACCACATCCGTTCCGGACTGCTGGGAACGTCATTAATGTAGAGAGAAAGTGAATTATCTGACAACACCGCTTACAGCAGGAGCCAGATGCTTCTGGACATCCGTCAGAGTTGCATACAGTTCGTGCCAGTCGAACAACGACTTCATGCAATATCTCCGCCATCGCGGAGGATTATACCAATGCGACTTAACGCGACCGACCGGGAACTACTCCGTTCCGTCAATACCATCTACTTGTCGTTGAAATCGATCCATCCTACCTCAGTGATGGTACGTTCGATATGTCGCAATGGCAAAGAATCTGGACCAACCCATCGGGTTTGAAATGAAGAATTAAACGAATCGTAAGGTATCTGCAACGCTTCCATGAAAAAGCAATCCACGGCATGTTTCTGTAGATATTTGTTTAAAATAATTCCGTTTTCATATATGGCTGACTACACAACATCACATCAACCAATATCAACAGAGGTTTGCCACGATGGACGAACAAACCTGGAACGCGGACCAGACGTAAGCCAAAGATTGATTTGGATGAGGTTGCCAGATACGAAGCGTGCCCACGACCTAGTGGACCCTGCACTGAGGTGGCAATCCAGACGAGGAAAGATAAGCACCTACGTCCCACGTAGAGAGATCGGATATCTCGATCAGTATACTGAGTTGCTCTAGAGAGTCGAGAAGCCCTGCTAACGTATTCCTTACCTTACCTTGCTCCGGTAATTGTATTGGCTGGAGAGGAATCGCAGGGACAAGAACTCGTGGAAACTGTGGATCGAACACGCGCGGTGCGGGAGAGCATGATCGTGGAGGAGGCGGAGGGGAAGCGCGTACATGCTGCGGCATAAAGCGTGCCGTCTCGATGAGTGGCCGAAAGCGAAAATAATCCTTTGACAGTAGGGCCGAAAAGAGTTCGGCGAGCGTCTACTGTGGGGTTAGAAAAGGGATGCAACGAGCATCAAGTACGACCTTTCGAAGGACTAGGCGGTGGGTAAGCGCAGTCCTCCATGTCGACCGCACTAACTCATACGTGTTATGGGGAGCGTGTGGATAGTAGCTTTATCCTTACCTCGGGAGGAATTGCGAACCCAGACACAGGCTTCGTCTAGGATGCCCAAGATGCGACTTACAGGATAAGCTCCTGACATGGGCACATCGCATTTATCGCTCTGCCAGTCCTCGCACTAACCGAAGGTGTGAGGTGTGAATAATACAAGAAGGGTTGTGCGACGAACATCATATACATATCCTTTGACGAGTTCTCTCCATGCCAGATCGCAGCATTTGAGCAGGCCAAGTACCGATGCCCCGAGAACAACACTAACGAGTTCGACAGGCCTTGTTCTGTCAGGATCGTGATGGTGTGGGGAAATTGTATCCGGATCGATATCGGGCAAGGCATGAACATATAAGAACGAAAAGACAGTCTGAGAGAGCGTGTAGCCAGTGTGCCATGCCATCTGCGCGGCATGGCCTCAGAACTCTGGACCTGTAGTATAAAATCGCGCAGCAGGCGCAGCTCGCAGGAAAATGCACGATGGATGATCCAGTAGACTTCCCCTGGTAAGAGCGGCACGAGGGGATCGAAAGGTGGACGCGAGTCGTCCAAAAGCGCCAGACCACTGTCAAAGCGGGGCTCGCCGATCTGTCAGGGATCGCTGAGTGTGGTACCGAGGAGAAAATTAGTGTATACGAACTTCGAAAGCGGCCATGGCGTCTTGCAACGGAAAGTCGTTGTTGAACATCAAAGCGCCAGGTTCCATATCTACAAACGATGAAGTACGATGATTTGGCATGGCACTGCGGTTCCATTTACCTTGACTGGTTTGTTCGAATTGGGTTGTAACATCCTCGTAGCTGTGGTTGTCGAGCATGTGGTATCCGTCGTCCATGACGGTGTCCAACTGAGATGTGTTTTGTGTGACGTCGGCGCGAGGTTAGAATAACTTGCGTCGCCGGCACAAAGAAGAACCTTCTTGTCACTACTCGGGCTTTCCAGACTAATGGGTCTGTTATTAGAGGTGGAGAGAAAGTCCCCGTATTCTACGTTACACTGGGCTTTTATACGGTAGGGTATCGGTACCAGTAGTCAACGTGAATACAGGTGATAAAGAAAAACAGAGGGAGAACATATCACATGTTTTAAACACCCTGGTCACCGGGTATCCTAGACGTCAAAGTCACGTCTTGTCAGTGCCAATTGCTACATCCCCCCCTCCAGGGTACGAAGTAGCCTCTTTGTTTCGGGACAGTGGCTTACGCAGCATCTTCCATATTCTTTCCAGACTCCGCAACTTCATCAGCACCTGCCTCATCCGCACCTTCGTACTCCTCATATGCACTGTCGCCCTCGGTTGCCTCTATTGCATCACTCTCTATGACATTGTTGGATGGGATAGGGTCATGTGTAGTACCGCTAGGTCCAGCGACAGGTTGGTTGGGTAAAGCGAAGAAATCAATATTGGTGAAGAAGCTATTGATGGACTGCAAGGGGAGATTGGTGGTGCAGTCGGATGGTACGTCCATAGTCGTTGATTTCCCAATGTTTATGATCTTCGACGCCCCAGCATTAACAGCCTTTGATTTCCCAAGGACCCGTTTCAATTTAGACATGTGATGGTTCTTGGAGTACAGGGCACCAATGGGTGAACTGTCACGCCGATCAGAGGACAGTTCTTGGTCATGGTGTTTGTCCTCCTGGTGGCTATGGCGGTCGAGATAATTCTGGTGCAATTTCTCCTGCTGCTGCTGCTGATCCTCCACTATTTTCCACAGCATACCGTTTACCATTGCCACCTGCCTGCTGGTGAACATGCGTCCCCCTTCTTTTTCCTCCTGACTTCTCAAGTCAGCACTTCCGCCCAAGACCTCTTCCCTGCTAGGAGGTGGACCTGGGATGACAACCCGAATCTTCCCCCATTCATCTGGCTTGCTATAGGTGAACCTTGCATTAGTTCTCGCCTCCCTGCTGTAAGCCTCTCTAAACTGATGATACCCAATAGGAACCTGTGGTAGCCGCCTTGGATGACGATGCAATGCCCTGTCGTAGGTGAAGAATGATTGGACCTGCTCGCAATGGACGGTAACAGTGTCACCATCAGGTCCATTTTCTGGGATGATGCATACCATAAAGTAGTCAGAGTTATAACATATGATATTTTGTCTGGGCGTGGACATGGTGGGTTCCTGGGGTAGGTTCGATGATAGGTCAAGGTTCAGGAGTTCTCGAACGACGTTGGACAAGGTATGTCGGAGTATCTCTGGGTCAGGAGAGTTAACACAAGGGATCCATGGGGCTGTCCTAGGCAAATGGCGACGATACGAGGTATTGAGAGGGGTCTTGGCTTGGGCGCAGTGCATCGATCCTCAACAGGTACGTCCCCTTTGTCTCGCTGATTGTGAATTGTTGCTAATGCATCTCGAGTTTAAGTTCCTCACAGGGCTACGATGATCACGGCGTCCATATCATCGATGTGGACGTGCCAGGTATGTGGAGCATGATGAGTGTTGGGGGGTGCGAGGAGGATTATGTCGAGAGTTTTGGTTTCGGGGACGCAAAGCACGATGACAAGGATGGGTTTGGGGAGCACAATGTCGAGGACCGGGGGTTCTTTGTCGAGAGGCCTGGTACATTGATGGGAAATTTTGTGAGGGGGGCATCAGGCTTATATGGGCTCCACATAGGTGTGGGGCCAAGTGTCCAAGTGACACCTGGGGGTCATCATCTGACAGGCCCCCATCATCCCTTTCCCTCAATCCTTCAACCCCATCAACTCCAATAGCCTCAAAATAATTGGTCAGCGCTTTCAAGTGCACTACCTTGTCATATGGTAACCACGATCTGTCACCCACTGTCCATTGTACTTCAAATTTGGCATCGGAGTGGCTGCCTCGGTGGCATGTGATTTTGTCTACTGCCCACTTGCGACCACTTCCCCTGAATTCAGGAATCTGATCATCTCTCCTTCCAGGGAATTTTCTGTCATCGTTCGCAATGTGTATTCTTAGCAAGGACGAATGGAACATGTCGTGTATGCTGCAGCTCTTCAAGTTATCAGGTAGGTCTATCCAGAATGAATTGTTCCCAAAGTCTTTGGTTATTCGATATGGTCCCATGTACTTAGGTACGAGTTTTCGAGATGTACCCTTTGGGAGGCTAATGTTCTTTGTCGAAATGTAAACCAGATCGCCTTTGACAAATGGGCATTCTCGGCGTCTCTTGTTAGCACCGACGATTTGCTTAGCACGCGCTTTCATAATCATGTCATGAGCCTCCATAACAGTGAGTTTCATTTTGTTTGTGAATGCTTTAACACTTGGATACTCTTCCTTAGTAGGAGTGTCCCATATCATCTTTCGAGGCATCCGACCAGTATTCAAGAAGAATGGTGCATAACCTGTAGACTCAGACATCACGCTGTTGATCGCAAACTCGATGGCGGGTAATTTTGACACCCAGTCCCTCTGATTAGGTCCGATACAGCACCTTAACATTTGACCAATAGTCCAATTGGCGCATTCGGTAGCACCATCGGTCTCAGGGTGGTACGCACTCAACATTTTCTGTTTAATCCCGATCAGGTTATTAAGGTGAGTCCAGAAGAGACTCATAAACAGTATGTCTCGGTCACTGATTATTGCTCACGGCAGTCCGTGGTACTTATACACTTCTGCGAACATCAGTTCTGCCACTTCACGAGCAGTGTAGTTTATTCTACTAGGCACCAAATGTACCATAGACGTCAGTAGATCTATTATGACTGTAATAGAGTCGTATTCGCCATTTCGATCCTTAGACTCAGGCAATGGCCCTACGAAGTCTACTCCTATTGCCTCCCAAGGTCTGGAGGGTATAGGTAATGGGTTCAGTAATCCAAATGGTTTGTGAGTAGGCGGTTTACTTTGCTGGCAAGTCCTGCACAATGTGCAGAATTGCATGACATCTTTGACCATTGAGTCCCACCATAGCAATTCCCATATGTATGATATTGTCTTCTTCGCCCCTAAGTGAGCTAATATTGAATGTGCCTGGTCTATTACCATTTCACGCAATCGCTTGCCATTCACTTCAATGTCCGGCACACAGAAAACTGTCCGGTCTGGTAATTTCAGTTTGATAAAACCGTCTGGAGTAATCTCAAAATTACTAAATGCCTTCAGTTCGTCCACAATCTGTTTAAAGAACGGGTCTTTATGGTACTGATCCTTAGCAGCTTCTAAGATTCCTTCGTTTCCCAGGTATACCACAAGGGGAACCCGAGTTGATGCGATCACATCACGATTTGAATTGGTAGCCAAAGGTGAGTCTGGCTCCCTTGTTACGTGTCATTCCCTCGAGGAGCTCAGTAACTCCTGTGCTTCTTGCTGCACAGATGCAGCATGGTCATTGTTAGATGAGGTGGGTACTACTCCCTTCCCCCCCTTCTTTCGTTCGCCTGGTCCCAGCAGAATGAAACGATGCCTCACCCTACTAGCAAACTCAGCACCAGTCTCAGGGCGACCCATTTCAGCAGGGGGAGGGGCTTCACGATGACGACGTGGTGTAGGAGCAGGCTTGGGTGAGGTAGGTGTTTGCCCATCTGTCTTGATAGGCTGCCTGACGATCAGCTTCACTCTAGGTATGTGTGGATGGGCAGTCTGCCCCGGAAACTGGTCATCAGGAGAATCAGGGTGTCCCATGTCTGGGGACAATGCGAGAGCCTCAAACCCAATGTACAATGGTGCGCTAAGTACCTGTGATTCTCCTGTGTTCGTTGTTGTTTCACTTACATCCATATCACAGTGGAGATATTCGCTAGGAGTGCAGATTGTACCAGGTGCGTCAAACTCGTAGAGTCGTGAAAGTGCATCTGGCAATATATTCTTGACACCTGGAATGTATTGAATATCGAAGTCGAACTCTGCTAACTTTTCCAGCCAGCGCGCTTGGTGGCCAGACAGATCTTTCTGTTCCAGTAGGTACGTCAAGCTTTTATGGTCAGTTACCCAAGTGAAATGAATGCCTTGTAGTATGTCTCGATGGCGGAGCATCATCTTGACCCCCGCCAACAATTCTTGCTCGTGCACGGGGTAGTTATGCTGAGCAGACAACATCTTTGCAGAGTAAAATGCTGCAACTTTCTGTCACATCCGTGACGCGTGCATAAGGTCCAGACCGCAGTCCGACCATCTGAGGTGTCGTTCTAGCCCTACAGGCTCCCGTCATGAAACTCTGTTCCGTCTCTAATTTGACTTATGATCTATTCCTACTTCTGTTTCCATATTTAGTATGTTTCTCTCACGCTTCTAAGTGACTTGCTACACTACTGTACCCGTACGTCTTACTAATCCCCGTACCATCCGGCTATCCGGCGACTACCGACTTACCTTACTAATAAGCTCACTAATATTGTTACTCATCCGTACTGCGCTCCGGTAGTTGCTACACCCCAGACATTGCTTTATACTTTTCTCTGTACTATAAAAGCATTGTATATACATCATAGCACATCAGTTTGAATATCGAATAAGATACTCATCGATCTCACTCGACTCCAGATAGTTTCTGGATAGCTCTGACCTCTAGGGACTCGGCAGGAAAGAAGTGTACTAAGTTGTATGCTAAACTCCGACTACCTGGACTTTCGCTCTAGACATTCTCTGCCCTCGGACCCTCTCGGAGACCATTGAGAACTGGTCTTGACAGTATATTCGAACTCAAATCCCTGCACGAGCCCACCAAACCCCCCACGCCATGACCATGACTACCTGACTCCGTTCCCACTCCATGGCTGTTGAAGCTTTGGAACAAGCTGCGATTGACGACATGCACGAGTCTAGTGCATGTATTGCATTAGCAAGCCACCGACGTCCTCCACTGTCGGTTAGCCAATTTCGAAGTTTCTCCACCAGGGGTGAACCCCTCGATACCCTGACACCTAGAACCAGCTCTTCAAACAGATGTTCCTCATCCATGGCATGACCAACCCCAGACCTCTTTGGAGGCGATGACCCCGGAAATGACAGTCCGGGAGACGACAGTCCCAGAGATGACGACAACAACGATGATGATGACAATGACAATGATGATGACGATGATGACAGTAATCCTTTTGTCGACGCCCTGGAACAGCTAGACCCCCAACTGGCAGTCTTGCAGAACTTGGCAATGGCCGTTGACTGTCTGTCACGCTCAACCCATCGCTCCAACGACACTTCATCCTCACGTGCGAAGGTCTGAGAGCCAGACACTTTCGATGGTACTGATCCGAAGAAACTCCAGACGTTCTTAGTCCAGTGCAAACTATGTTTCCAAGATCATCCCAAGGTGTTTTGCCTTGATAGAAACAAGGTTACGTTCGCCCAGTCCTATCTTAAAGGAATGGCTCTCGAATGGTTCGAGCCAGACCTCCTAAACTCTGGAGATCCAGCAGACCGTCCGCTCTGGATGGACAGCTGGCTAGACTTTGTAGCGGATCTCCAGACAACTTTCGGACCACATGACCTGGTCACAGACACTGAGCACCAGCTCAATCACCTCCACATGAAGGAAACACATCGTGTAAATCGTTATGTGGTCGACTTTAACAGATTGGCATCGCAAGTCCAAGGTTACGGAGATGGCGCTCTCTGCCACCTGTTCTACACCAGACTCCCAGATCGCATCAAAGACGAAATCAGTAGGGTTGGGAAGCCCACTACACTATACGGGTTGCGCACGTTAGCCCAAGAGATCGATGTGCGCTACTGGGAGCGCAAGGACGAGATCTCTCGTCAAGCAAGGTCCTCCAGCAACAACTCCGGAAGTAACTCCAGAGCTAAGGCCAACTTGAACAAGGGGGACAAGCAGAAGTCTGGTAGTGCCAACCCTCAGCCTGGTAGTAACCAACCAACTCCATCTACTTCGAACCCCAAGCCTCCGAACAACCAGAACTCTGGAGCACCGTCCGCGTTATCCAACAAGCTCGGTAAGGATGGCAAGTTGACACCTGCTGAGAGGAAGAGACGTTTCGAGCAGAATTTGTGTATGTTCTGCGGAAACTCTGGACACAAGGCCAAAGAGTGCCCTAAATCTACATCTCGCGCAGCTAAGGCTCGTGCAACCACGATTACTGAGTCAGAAGCCAAACTGACTGCCTCCTCCAAGGCAAAAAAATAGAGTGCAACTCTCAGAACTCCGCACAGCCTGGGAGTTGCGTTTGTTGATTCCGACTGTGCACCCTCGGAGGCATGCCTCAATGCATCCACTCTTTCAAATCCTAATTCATTAAAGCCTTCTGTCACACTCGACTCGTATAATATTCCAGACTTTCCAGCATTAATAGATCCGGGCTCGACCCACTGTTTTGTAGATTCTACTTTCGTCAATAATCACGGTCTTTCAACCTACTCCGTCCCACCTCTCGTCCTCCATCTGTTCAACGGTGTGACAACGACATCAATCAGTAAAGCCTCGAACTTCTCAGTCCATTTTCCCTCCGGAGATATCACCGACATGACCTTCTTTGTAACTCTGTTGGATTCTGAGTGTAAGATAGTTCTTGGACATAACTGGCTCACCCGCTACAATCCATTGATTGATTGGGTACTGAGCAGTATTAAATTCCAGAACCTTACATCTTGTTTGCCAGCACTGACATCGCCCTCTGACTCAGAGTCAACTCCGAGAAACTCCGTAGACGCCCCCCTGGGCTCTCCAGACACCACACTCCCCAAGTCGGTCGATAACTCCTCTCCACCCAACACCCGAGCACCAAACATCTCCCTTGTCAACGCAGTGGCCTTCATCCGCACTTGCAAGCTAGATGGCTCAACCCAGTTCTCCCTCCAGGTTCGACCTCAGGACATTACCAAACTCTGGGCTGCCACCGTACAGGATACCCCGGACTTGTCGTCGGTACCCCCGGACTATCACGACTTCGCTGATGTGTTCAGCAAGGCCAAGGCAGCTACGCTTGCACCTCACTGGGAGTTCGACCTCAAGATAGAACTGGAGGAAGGAACTACTCTGCCGTTGGGAACCCTCTACTCGCTTTCGTCCATTGAGCTTGCCGCTCTCTGGACCTTCATCGACGAAAATCTTACTACCAGCTTTATTCGTCCCACATCGTCCCCGTATGCCACACCTGTCCTTTTTGTCAAAAAGAAGGATGGATCACTTTGCCTTTGTGTTGACTTTAGGGGCCTCAATAAGATCACCAAGAAGGACCGTTATCCGTTACCTCTCATTTCGGACTTACTCGACTCGCCTAGTCGGGCTAAAGTATACACTAAAATTGACCTGTGCCACACCTACCACTTGGTGTGGATTGCTGAAGGAGATGAATGGAAAACGGCTTTCAGAACCCGTTACGGATCTTACGAGTGGCTCGTAATGCCATTTGGACTTACCAATGCCCCTGCAGCATTCCAATGCTTCGTCAACTCCATCTTTGCGGACCTGCTGGATGTGTGCGTCGTTGTCTACCTAGACAACATCCTTATTTATTCCGATAACATCGAAAACCACAAAAAACATGTTCGTGAGGTACTCCACAGACTCCAGGAGCATGGCTTGTATGCCAAACCAGAGAAATGTGAATTCCACTCTGAGTCCGTGGAATACCTCGGTTTCTTTTTATCCCCCGACGGTTTGTCAATGTCCAAGGATAAGGTAAAGGCTGTCCGTGACTGGCCTGAACCTCACAAGGTGAAGGACATCCAGTCCTTCCTCGGCTTTGCAAACTTTTACCATCGTTTTATCTTCAATTACTCAGACATCATGGTCCCACTGACACATCTCACACGGAAGGGGGCACCTTGGAATTTCTCCGAGGATTGTCGCCGGTCCTTTAATCGTCTCAAAGAGGCCTTCTCCACGGCTCCAATATTGACTCACTTCAAGCCCGGACTCCCCATCATGGTTGAAACAGATGCTTCGGACTATGCTGTCACTGGCATTCTGTCTGTCACTTGCCTGGATGGTGAGGTATGACTGGTAGCGTTCTACTCCCGGACCTTGACCGCCCCAGAGTTGAACTATGACACACATGACAAGGAGCTGTTGGCAATCCATGAAGCCTTCCGGACCTGGCGCCATTACCTTGAAGGCCCCGCACACCCCATCGACGTCGTTACCAACCACAAAAACCTCGAGTATTTCTCCACCTCGAAAGTGCTCACCAGGTGCCAAGCATGTTGGTCTGAGTACCTTTCTCAATTTAATATGGTCATTTGTTTCCACCCCAGTAAGCTCGGAGCAAAGCCCGACACCCTGACTAGATGATGGGACATCTACCCCAAAGAGGGGGATAGGGGCTATGCCCAAGCCAACCCTCAGAACCTCCGACCGGTGTTCACCACTGAACAACTATCCAATTCATTACAGGCGACCTACTTAGAAAGCCCAGTACTGCATGCTAGTATAATCATGGATGTTGAGAAACTCCATGAAGATATCAAGTCCGCCTTAGCGTCCGACCCACTCAGTCAACTCCACCTCTCTGACCCATCTAACCCCTGTTGGAGGGTAGATGAATCTGGACTTTTACGTCTGGATGGTCGTATATACATCCCTGAAGCAAATGACCTCAGGCTTCGCATACTCCATCACAAGCATGACCACCCCTTGGCCGGTCACTTCGGACAAAACAGAACACTTGAACTCGTCCGTCATGAGTACATCTGGCCAAATGCCCAGACTTTTATCAAAGACTACGTCAAATCTTGCACTGCCTGTGCATGTGCTAAAACCCCAAGACACAAACCATACAGTATGTTGAAGCAACTACCGATACCGGAGAGACCCTGGAACTCCATTTCGATGGATTTCATCAAACAACTACCCAACTCCGGAAACCATACTGCTATACTGGTCGTTGTAGACCGTCTCTCGAAACAAGCTATATTCATCCCCACCGAAGATACAATTACCTCTCCACAACTCGCTAGATTGTTCCTACTCCATGTCTTCTCAAAGCACGGAGTTCCCTCACACGTAACCTCCAACAGAGGCATGGAGTTCGTGTCTCACTTCTTCTGGTTGCTAGGCAAAGCACTGGATATGAAACTCCATTTCACTTCCGGATATCACCCTGAAGGCGACGGGCAAACTGAACAAACTAACCAGATGTTGGAGCAGTACCTGCGGGTCTACTGTAATTACCAACAGGATAACTGGTCTGAGTTGTTACCACTCATGGAGTTTGCATACAACAATGCTCCCAGTGCTACAACTGGAGTTTCGCCATTTTTCGCCAATAAGGGCTATCACCCTAATGTCACCGTACACCCAGAGAGAGAATTAACATCTTCTCGAGCTAGAGACTACGCAGTGGACTTAGACTCCCTGCATACGTTCCTACGAGAAGAAATGAAGGAAGCTCAGCAGAGATACCAAGGTCTGGCAGATGCTAAAAGATCTCCGCCTCTGGACTTTCAGATTGGAGATTTGGTATACATCAAAGCAAAGTACTTCAGGTCCACGCGACCTTCAAAGAAACTCTCAGAGAAGAATCTAGGCCCGTACCCTATCATCGCTCGTGTTGGATCATTATCCTTCACTATCCGACTACCTGACGCTATGAAGTCTGTACACCCTGTATTCCACGTCTCACAACTAGAACCGGCAACTCTGAACACTATCCCCAACTATGTTCAACCTCCACCTCCACCCATTGAAATCGACGGAGAACCAGAGTACGAGATAGAGCAAATCCTGGACTCTAAACTGGACTACCGTAGGCGATGTCCACTGCAGTACCTAGTCAGGTGGGCAGGCTACGAAGGCACAGATGAGGAAACATCCTGGCTCATAGCCACTGAATTAAGCAACGCTCCTGACTTAGTCGCGGACTTCCACAGAGCATACCCCCACAAGGATGGTCTGTTGAGTGCCGTCCCACCTCGGAAATAAGTGGAGTTTTCGGAGTTTACTCCATCTATGCTATGAAAACTCACGCTCACTTGATTCTAAGACAGACACAACAAAAAATATATTTCAAAAAAAAAAAAGAAAAGAAAGGAAAGAGGAGGGGGGGGGGACAGGAAAATCTGGAGTATGACACAGACATGGATAAACTAAAGTAACGACTAAATGTCATCGTCGTTCAACACCCGGTTGATGAGAGTGGTCGTCGCGGTCTTGAGAACCTCAAACGACTCCTCCAGAACCCCGGACAGGTCCTGGACCTCCCTCGACATCGTCTCAACGGCTGCTGTGTTTTTTTTCAATCGCCTTGACGATTTCTCTGAGGCACCTGTCCAAGACCTCTGCCAAAGGGTCTTGTCACAGAGCTTGCACGTGGGGAGCACGGGGTTTCAAGATGACTTCAACGTCCGGCATGTCGTCCACATCTTCATCGTCAGCAGCCTCACCAAAATGTGCTGACTTCCTCCGTTTCCTTTTTTCTCCACCCCGGGGAGACGTCACAGTCGATGCCAGCTTCTCGGACTCCAGCACCTTCGGGTTCAAGTCACATTTGCTCTTTGTCTTCTGGCACTGGATGCACAACTTGCTACGTCCAGTACCTGGCACGCACGGTTCTCCAGCCTTGATGCAGGCAGAGCAAGCTTTCGCCTGCTCTGCAGACTTCCCGCTGACTGATGCGATGCACTGAGACTGTTACGGACTTGTCAGTACAGATTTTTAGAGCGATAAATACTGTTACGCACCATGGAGCTTTCCACCTGCTGCACCTGGCGCATCTCCTCCTCAAGGCGTCTTTTCTCTGCTTCCAACTCATGGAGTTTTTTCTCCTCAGCTGCTTTCCTCTGTGCAGCCTCCTCAGCTTTCCTCCATTCCTCGGCCTTATGACGTTCTTCAGCCTCCTTCGCTTTCTGGACCTCCTCAGCTCTCTGGCATTCTTCTTCTTCAATTGCTGCCTGCATGGCAGCACACTGACGACATTGTCATTTGTCGAATTTCGCCATTTTCATAATCAGCAGGTCGTCCGGATATTCCTGGAGCAGCTCATTGTCGAGAACTTCCCAGGCGATGCCTGTGGGGTTGAGAGAAGACTTAAGACGTTGAGTGGGAGCCATAGCATTTAGGAGAATGGAAATGGGCATCTGGACTTTGACAAAACCCCGTCGAGCTCTTTTTACTGTGAACTTTTTGGACTCTGACAATGCGGACTTCGAAACTCCGAAGCGACGCCTGAGCACAACAAGTGCCTCGAGGGCTCGGCCCTAAGAGGGGGATACTGTCACATCTGTGATGCACGCGTAAGGTCCAGACCGCAGTCCGACCATCTGAGGTATCGTTCTAGCCCTACGGGCTCCCGTCATGAAACTCCATTCCATCTCTAATTTGACTTATGATCTATTCCTACTTCTGTTTCCATATTTAGTATGTTTCTCTCACGCTTCTAAGTGACTTGCTACACTACTGTACCCGTATGTCTTACTAATCCCCATACCATCTGGCTATCTGGTGACTACCGACTTACCTTACTAATAAGCTCACTAATATTGTTACTCATCTGTACTGCGCGCTGGTAGTTGCTACACCCTGGACATTGCTTTATACTTTTCTCTGTACTATAAAAGCCTTGTATATATGTCATAGCACATCAGTTCGAATATCGAATAAGATACTCATCGATCTCACTCGACTCCAGATAGTTTCTGGATAGCTCTGACCTCTAGGGACTCGGCAGGAAAGAAGTGTACTAAGTTGTATGCTAAACTCCGACTACCTGGACTTTCGCTCTAGACATTCTCTGCCCTCGGACCCTCTCAGAGACCATTGAGAACTGGTCTTGACACTTTCGCAGACTTCCAGTCTGTTCCTTGTGCAATTACTCCACTGATTCCATTTCCACATGCATCCATCATTACCCATACAGGGTCATGATTCAGGCCATAGTCTAGAGGGACTCTACAGTGAGGTGTGCATGCCACCATGTATCGTTTGATGGTCTCAAATGCTTGCTGTTTGGTGAATGTCCATTTGAATGGATGCATTTCGGCACTAGCTTCAGCAAGCACACCCAAAGGTACGTGCACCTTGTAAATGTCATCGGCCAAATATCCCACTGACCCAATGAAGCCTTTACAGAGTGTATGGTTGGTGGGTACTTTCCAGTTGAGTATGTGATCAACTTTTTCTGGGTCCATCTTAATTCCATCATTAGTGACTATGCACCCGAGTATCTTCACTTCATCGCACAAAAACTGTAGTTTCTTTTCACTCAGGTAGAGTTTCTCATGCATCAAGATTTCAAGCACCAACTTTACGTGCCATATGTGATCCTCTAGCATGTCAGAATAGATGATAATATTGTCCAGATATACGTCCATGAATGAGCTGATATGCTCACCGAAAATGTGATTCATTAGCACCTGGTATGTCGCAGGTGCATTGCAGTCGCCTTGCTGCACAACAAGGCTGACCATATTGCCGTCAGGTGTAGTCACAGCAGTCTGTTCAACGTGTTCCAGGATCACACGGATTTGTTCATATGCATTGGCGCCGTCGATGATGGAGTGGTAAGGTTTTCTGGCGACTCGTCGCAATATTCCATCCATGTCTGGCATTGGGGACGACAACTTATGCATGTTTTTGTTATGCTCTCGCAGATCAACAACTACCCATAATCGAGGAGGGTTTCCTGCCTTCGGGATCAGAAGCATCGGGCAGGTATTATGGGCTGCAGTAAGTGCCCACTGTCCTGTCTTCAAGTAAGCATTTTTCTTAGTGATCCACAGTGGTCATAATGCTTCTGGACACTTAGAAGGGCGCCATGGATAGATTTTGGTCTCATCTATTAGCAGGATCTCATGATTGATAGCGCAAAATGGAGGTAAGGCTGTAGCTCCTGCTTGTGAACAAAGCGGCTTTGCTAATTCTTGTAGATACCTTCGTGCCCTCCCCAGGCTATCCTGATACACCTCAGTGGCACGAGATTCAAGCACAGAAACCTGCGGACCTTTCATGTTGGTAGGTGTCATACTCCCAATCACAACCCTTGGCAAGTGAAGTCCAACTAATGCCTTGTGTTGATAGAGGAATGGCATCCCCAAGATCAAATCATAATTTTGTAGGTTCATCATGTCGAAGTATTGTTCGCAGTCAATACCTTGGTACTGCAAACATACTCTCGCGCCAAAGTTCACCTTTGATTGCGAACCCTGCACAGCCAATTGGATAGTGAGTGGTTTCTCAAGTGGGATTTGCTTAACTCTCAGCTGCTCTGCTAGCATTACAGACATGAAGTCTGCAAGAGATCCAGTATCGATTAGCACTCACGTGGGATGCCCATTAATATGCACGATGACAACGAGCAGTTTAGGGACTTTCCTCATAAAGTCCTTCATGATCGCTGTGTTGCGTTGCAAGGTAAGTTTATCCTCCACTTTGATATGACAACTCTCTAGATGTACAGAGTAACTTTGTACATTTGTCGTTAGGTTGTCATTACTTTCGAACAACTTGGTGAAACAAGATTCCCCATCCTCCAGAGGGTCCTCTGAGGTAAGATCAACACACGTGCGAAGAAGCATCTTAGCATGCCAATGCATGACATCAAACTCAGGTATGGTCATGTGGTCGGCTGGCATGTCAAAGCAAAGGTTCATATGAAAGTCATATACCTCATAAGTATTCTTATCCCTTAGTATGCACTTAAAATGATTTTCATTTCTTTCAAGCACTGGTAAACTGTATGAACCAAGCTTAGTTGTAATGTACTCCTCAATAGGAGTGCCCATAGGTGGTGAGGCCCAAGTCCTTTCGTTCGCAGAGTAACATAGTTCCTTCCAGGTCAAGCCTGCCTTCTCGCCTTTACGGTACCAGTACCAACAGTCAAGACGAAACACTGGATGCATTAGCAACTCAGTGGGGACGGTAATCTCATTGTTGGGACCGAGAACATCCCTCTTGCTTTCAATGATCATATGCCGGCCATTCCCCAAGTCGTACACAAGGAAATGAGTGTCCATGAAGGTACACAGTTCGGTCGGGTCATCACCAGGATAGCATATGCCTGACAACCATTCCATTGCCTGATCATCGAGTGGAGTTCCCGTCTTCGTTCCGGTCACAAGTGGTCCCCATAACACACTACCTTCGTAATAATGGATCCTCATACTCTCATTGGGATTGTCCTCATCAGTAGTTACTTCATTCATTCTATCATCATCATCCTGATCACTTGAAACACTTTCTAGGTCTGGAATGTCGTCGTCAGGTAAGTTATTGTCTTCTATTGTCAGAACGTGAATGAAACTCGACAATATCTCAGGTTCGCACTTGGACAACCTAGCAAGCTGACGCTGACATTCAATATCGCCAAAGTCAACATCAACGCCAAAGCTTGTAACACCAGGAGGTTTACTGGAGGAGGCCACTACTTGTCGATCAGGACAGTTCCTCGAGAAATGTCCTGATTTGTGGCAGATGAAGCACAAGCCTTCAGCCTTGCGCTGCTCTTGTTCTTCTTTACTCAATTTTGGTGAGTCATGCTTAGACTTATCAGAATGTTTACTGCGTTTTTTTCTATCCCGATCATGTTCCCCCTGGCTCTGCCCATTGGATTGATCATTACGGTGGTCTCACTTTCGATGAGATCGCTTCTTCCATTGTTTGGATGACTCAGGTTCTTCAGGCAAGGACACAGTGCCTTCTGCAGTCATTTTCTTATTGTTCTTTCAACGGTTAGGTCATGCACCATCATTCGTAACTGACTGCGTGATTTCCATGATCTCAGCTGTCACAGAGACTTTCTCGAGTGAAGATACTTCAGGGTTTAATTTTTCTCTCCACAAATCGCACTGCAACTCCTTATGAAGACCAGACCACAACTTATGAACCTTAGTGCATTCGTTGGTCTCCCCAATCATATTCCACAGCTCGTTGAGCTCGTAGAGGTAATCCCTTACTGTCTTGGAGTTCTGATAGCACGACTGAAGCTTTTCTCGCTGATGCAGTCAGAAGTTTATAGGGAAACAATAGTTGAACAGCTCAGTGAAGAAATCGGATAATCTCCACTTGTATGGATCTCCCGAAACTTTGTGTATATAAAACTGCTGCGCCTTCTTGGTAAGATAGTGCAACAGTATGAACACACAATTCTTAGGTTTCACTCCTCCATCTTTAATGTACGCTGTACCCTCTGTTACGAATTGCTGGAAGGCTTGAATGTCATCCAAACCATCATATTTGGTAGGTGGAATTGGTTTCAGCATGGCCTTATGACGGGACTTAGAACATTTCTTACAAGACCTGCAACCACAGCTATGAGACCTCCCTCGACGGTACCGCCTATGGGATCTGACACCTGTGGTAGAATGCAGGTCCTCACTATCAGTGGAAGAATCATCTGAGGACCCACTGTCGCTATTACTCAATGTGCAGTCATCGCTTGACAAATCATTGGTCCCATCGGAACTACTACTTTCTGACGTAGAAGAGTCACTGCTGGAGTCTTCGCTTGACTCCTTGCTTTTGCTGCTGGAGGATATGGAGTGTCAGTGAGGCTTCTTATTTTTCTTTGCTCCCTTTTCGTCCTTTTGGATCCGCTTAAACGTGAGGCCAATGTAGCTCTTTGGATTAATTTGTGTTACAGGTTCCATTGCACGTGGCGTCTTCTGACAACCACAGCATTTGTGGTCCTGTCGGACTACCTTCTCTACTAATTCCTTTACAGGGTTTGGTGCTGCCAATGGTCTTGAGGCCTTAACCGCAGCTTTATCTTCGCGGTGGGATTTACCTTTCTTATGGCACCATTTGGAATGTTCAGTTTCAGGACTGGTACATCCATCCCTTTCAGTGTCCAAATCGGCCCTTGAGTCCCTATTCACAGGTCTGGGTCCATCATTTTCACTGGTATTGGCTAAACAGCGAGCAACATTCCACGAATCCAAAGCAGCTCGCTGAGCATCAACGCTTAGCTCCTCGTCACTAAGTCCTAGTGCTCCCCAATTCTTGGGGTCGGTGCCTTTCCCTTTATCCTTCTCAGGGTTATTCTTAGGGTCGGACATTTTAACCATATTGGTGTGATTATCCCTTGATGAGGGTCGCCTCAGGATCCTGTCTCGTTCATCCGCAGTCAAGCGTCACTCAGCTTCTCGAACGGTTTGCACCTGCTCAGGCCTAAGCTTACCCTTGGTGTGTCTTTCACACAATTTCCTCTGCACCACTGTGGTCCATGACCTTAAACTGTCAGGTTTGGCTTCCATCTCACTCATAGGCAAGAGGGGTGATGAATCACCACAGACTTCGGGTAAGTCCAAATGTACACTGTGAGTGGGTACCACTGCTCTAACAGTATTTAAAGCCTCATCGGCCTCCAGGTGGCTATTCCTGGGATACACCAGTGAGTCACGCCTCAAGCTGGGAACATCCATGGCTGCACTTTGGGGCACCAGACTCAAACTTCTAGAAGTGCTTCTTACTACATCGCTATATTTCCTGTTAGTCGCAACTGCAGGGTTTGCGACTGGGGTATCACGAGGACTACCAAGGGGAGTCATCGTTGGTAACTGGGTATTGCTGCTGACTGCAGCACTAGGCTGAGTTGTCAGGCTCTGGGGTAATGATGATGCTCGAGTGCGGGGCACCTGGCAAAGGTTATAACGGGTATTAGACATTTCTTTATTCGGGTGGGGGGATACTGACTCTTTATCTTCGTGGGGGATCAGTCCATGAATTATCGAGAGGTATCGAGGAGGTTATAGGCTTGAAGTTAGACTTGGTTAAAGTTGGAAAAAAATATGTGACATCGGTGCAAGGTTAGAATAACTTGTGTCACCGGCACAAAGAAGAACCTTCTTGTCACTACTCGGGTTTTCCAGACTAATGGGTCTGTTATTCGAGGTAGAGAGAAAGTCCCCATATTCTATGTTACACTGGGCTTTTATACGGTAGGGTATCGGTACCAGTAGTCAACACGAATACAGGTGATAAAGAAAAACAGAGGGAGAACATATCACATGTTTTAAACACCCTGGTCACTGGGTATCCTAGACATCAAAGTCACGTCTTGTCAGTGCCAATTGCTACAGTTTGTGTTTTACCACGAGACTCACATGTTACGCATCTGCCAACAAGCGACTCTGAGACTGTGACACACTGGCCATCAGCCAACTGACTACCAACAGATTTTGCTGTCGACAAAACAGCCTCAGAAATGCGTCATTTTCTCTGGCATTCAGCCGACAGGCATTCCACACAACAGTTCTACTGCATTCTGTCCCGAGACTCAATGCCTTAACAGCACTGGTAATACATACAGCTCCGAAATTACCTCGGAGCAATCTTTAACTGGACAAACTGCAAAAGACAGTAGAGCCCACCAACAGGCTGCTGTTCTCTATTGTAGGATGGCATGCACTGACTCTGCTGCAAGATCCTGCCACGCTACGTTCGGCTAGAGATGATATACTGGCAACACTTCTGGCCATAGGACTCCACCCCAAATGGTCCATTCTGTTCCACCGAGATCATGTAAGTGACAAGCTCGGTTGGGCATGTGTGCATAGCTGATTGACGTGTTAGAATTTACACCATGTCAAGTTATGTTGGATCTTGAATTGCTTGACTCGATACCTGGCATCTCTTATGATCTTGTCCATCGTCCTGGTACATCCAATCTGTTAACTATTCTCGCTGTATGCACTGAGAGCGACATACAGGATGTTGCTAGGATGTGTGCAAGTGGGGGACATGGACAGTTAAAAACTGACATCACAGATGCAGTTGAAGGATGGTCCAAGATCATAGGGGAGAGAATTAGACATGAAAAGGCTTACCTCCACGAGGTCGCACGACAAGGCGCAGGCAAGGTGATGGCATATTCCTGTGCTACGATGGAAGATGTCAGGCAGCGGATAAGGTTGGCATAAGGATGACAACCTCATCTGTTGATTTTTGCCTAGACATCTTCTTTGACAGCATGTGGGGCTTCTTGTACACCCTGGGGTATGTGCAATGCATGGTCAACAGATCTCGGAGGTGTAGTGCATGGGTGATAATTGAAACCAACTCACAGGAGAATATTTGAGATCATGGAGAGTAGTGGTCTTATGTTCGATTAGCACAGTGAAGCATGACTAACTGGACATTGAACATCACACATGCAGTTGAGGGGTTGCTTTGGTGAACCTTGTTTGAGTCTGGGAGGTTGGTGTCACTTGCATGAACAATATCTGGCTGTCTGATACACCTGCACTCATGATTGTCACCACTTCACTTTTGAAACCCCATGTGTTGACAGTAAGTGCAGTGGAAATCAATTTTATCTATACCTGCTAGAGAGGGTTTGCAACAGCCCCCTCAAATGAGCACTGTCACTCAAAGAGCAATGTCCAAGATGTCCAAATTATCTTTAGATATGGATCCCTGCATTCTGTGGACAGATCCTGACTTTGAAACAAAGTCTAAGATCTGGCTGCAGGACTGACTTGATATCTGGTATTGCATGCAACCCCATCTCTTGTCCAGGTGCATCTAACTCTGTGACTATCCCCACACATGCACTGGTGAGCAGGAAGTGAAATATGTAAGATATTGCAAGAATTTGGGCAAGAAAGGTGCATGGACAAGTAAAAGATGATGCTGCAGGCATGTTGAAGAAATCCTAAATCAAACTTGGAGAGGATTAAACATGCAGAGGCATGCCTCAATGAGGTTGCTTGAAAAGCTTGCAAAGGAATGGTGTATTGCAGTGCTATGATAAAAGATGTCAATTGACAGGTAGGGCTGGTATGAAGGTACTTATGACTTCACACTCTCAGCATCTACTACACACTTGTAAGAGCATGTGGAGCCACTCATGACCTGCATCTCAATCCTAGCTGGTAAAATGGCCATCCAACTTTCAGGAATGTTTTGCATATATTGCTCAACCCAAAATTTATGTAAAATTGCAAATTAAATGCTTATAAAATTGCTGATTGGTGCAACATGTCTTGACTTCATTGTTCACTCCTTGCATCATCACAAATCACTGGTCATGTAGAATCTGATTCAAAATATCTAGTAAAATACATGTGTAAGCCAGACAGCTGTTTTGAAACATTTCCACCATTTCTGTCCATGTACCATCTGACTCAAGTCCAACTCTATGCGACAACCTCTGGGAATGACTGCTTTGTTCCACATTGAGTAAAATGGGGTCCTTAGTGCTGGAGGGATCCAAAGCAGTAGTCTACTGCTTGGACCTTGAATCCAGCCATCATCCTTCAACTTCACAGGTGGAGAACACATAGTATCATGCTGTGTGAACCCATGAAGAAGTTGGTCACTGTCAAGAAGAGCATGAACAGGGAGTGATGAAAAGCAAATGTGATATCTCTTGACACCTGAGGTTGCTTGGGTGAAATCACAACACAAAATAGGGGGTAATACTCACCATCCACAACACTATGAGAAGTGGGTTCAACCAGTTCCAACTTCTTGCTAGTGCCATCCTGATAGCTTTGAGAATCCCAGGTGCCCACTTTCCTGTCCCAAGGGTCACAAACATTCCTTTTTCCATCAAGGGAGAATGCAACTGAAGCAACATTGAAAGTATGTCCCTCAAGAGGGCTGCCAATCTGCACAACTCCCTCAACATCCCACACCCTCACAGTGTTGTCTCCTGAGCCTGAGACAATCCTCTTCCCATCAGGGGAGAATCCAACTGAAGTGACTGTTTCAGTATGGCCCTCAAGAGGGCTGCCAATCTGCACACCTCCCTCAACATCCCACACCCTCACAGTCTTGTCCCAAGAGCCTGAGACAATCCTCTTCCCATCAGGGGAGAATCCAACTGAAGTGACTGTTTCAGTATGGCCCTCAAGAGGGCTGCCAATCTGCACACCTCCCTCAACATCCCACACCCTCACAGTGTTGTCCCAAGAGCCTGAGACAATCCTCTTCCCATCAGGGGAGAATCCAACTGAAGTGACAAAATGTGTATGGCCCTCAAGAGGGCTGCCAATCTGCACACCCCTCTCAACATCCCATACCCTCACCATCTCATCATCTCCACCTGAGACAATTCTCTTCCCACCAGGGGAAAACACAGCTGAGTTGACCCAATCACTGTGGCCTTCTAGGAGAAGCTGAACTGCTGGCCAATCCCTTAGAGCCCCTACAGCAACTCTAGCAAGGCCAGAGAATTTTGGCAGCAGTACTGCTGACAGCAATGCATTTGAAGGAATGAAGGCAGTGCAGAAACATAAAGGTGAGGAGTGCTGTGCCACATAACACTGCCAAAGTTTTGAATGAACTTGATTCCATCTTCAGCCATTGCCAATGTATCCTCAAACTCATCTTCACCCTTCTATGTCATGTCAGATGTCATTCAGTATAATCAGCTAACCATGAATTACTCACTGGTAACCATCTCACAACAGAAGTGGGAGCATCTACCCCCTTTCCAACTACCCCAAGAAGACTCATTGTTTCCAACCAGAACATGATTCTTTCACTTCCAATAATATCCTTCACCAGTTTCCCAAGTGCTGGCTCATATGGACTCTTCTCCAGATGCTGACCCCAGAATCGACAGGAGTAAGATAGGTGGGGAAGAATATTCTTCTCGATTCTCTCCGACAGATCAGGTACCTCCACATTGGCCAAGTAGGAGCTTTCCAATCCACAGATGTTAAATCGAAGTTCATCGCAAAGAGTCTGCAACGTAGCAAATGCTAGATCCTTTGTATCAGAGGTGGCAACACAGTAGACGCCACTTCGTGATTCGTCCATCAAGAAGTCATAGAAGGATGCACGGAGGGGCCGCACGGGAGAGGAGCGGTCCACAATGCCACCTAGCACAGGAGACATGAACTCGAGGATGAGAGTGATATCATAGTGGTCCTCCTTGTTTGGGAATTTTTTACGTATGCGATCCAAGGCTGTCATAGGAAGAGGTTCGAGTGTCATCACAATCTGGTGCATCACGGAGCGGTATCGTTCAAGGCCCTTCCCAGACTGCGGTATGCCCCCATTCAGGATTGCCCAGTAAGTCGTGTCCAGGAGCGTTCTTCCTCCTCCGGATTCGAGAGCCATCAGGTCGTCATAGCGTTCTCTGGGAAATACCCCAGCTTTATCTGGCTTGATGAACGCGCAAGCCAGACGAGCCCACTCAAACAGACCATCAGATTTTTTGACAACATTCTGGATTTCCGTCGCCCCGACGCCCGGAACGCGGTCGAGTTCTTTGGTAACATAAAGTCCAATATCACGTTCCGCCAAGTCCAGAGGGATCTCATCCAACGAAGTTGCCTTTACATGCGAAGCAGCTCCCAAGTAATTTTTGATGTCCGGCAATGCTCTGGACGTCAATAAGATCCGGAAAGGCAATTGTGCGGCTTTGGGTGATGCCAGAAGGCGTAGGATCTCTTTCCTCGAGGACGGCTGCCCACTTTCATCCAAGGCATCAATTACCACGACTACGTTCCCAGCCATCTCTTCATTAATCTCGGATAGTGGGTCCAAGATGAATCGTTTCCGCTGCTGTAGCACATCGGATGTGGTTTTGAGAGAACTGTCGTTCGACACGATATTCGACAACGCTCGTCGAAATGCGGGGTTACGATCCGCTAGATCACGGGCAATGGTAGTCAGAATCTTTCCCTCCCTCCGTTCGGCCTGCCTATCGCGAGCAAAGCAGAAGCAGGACCCAAGTACCCCCAAATCTTTGGCCCACGACGCGATTGTATGAGCAATAGCAGACTTTCCCCTTCCGGCTTGCCCGTGCAGCCACAAGATACGAGATGCCTTGTCGTCACAGTCGGTAGCCCAGTCGGTGATTTCCTGTAAAATTTCCGACCTCGTGCCGTCGAGGCATTTCTTGGTCGTATTCAGGCCCGCATCACCTGCGTAAGCCATTCCTTCGAGGTTCAGGTTTTCAAGTACGCGGTACATGTTGACCTGGACGTCCCGCACTGTGCGGTCCCGGTACTGTTGCATCAGGTCCCTTAGATTCTTGACGTGAGCACTGGCAATGGCCTGTGGGTCGTGAACAACGCTGTCCGCAATTCGTACAACTGACAATGCACCACATCAGAACATGGAAGGCAAACAGAACCTGCGTAACCGTAAGACCTACCGAAATTCTTTTTTTTGGTATATTTTATGATGAACTCCGCCGCATCCTTGATCTCCTGTGAGATCTTCCCAAACGTCTCTTTCATATTAACAATTTCGGCGACGGTGTCTTCTTCCATGAGAAACTTGTAGACATCCTTGATCGTGTAGAGGAGACCAGACACCTCATTGTCTAGCTTCGCTTGATTGATGAGCAACTGCAAGGGACTACATGAGCGGAGGATCAAGAAAAGTAGAGGTAACGCACTTGAGAAGCGCTGGTCAGAATCCCCAGCGCAAACTGGACATAGGGGTGAACCTGCGTGCTTATATCAAGACATGCATGCGATAGAAGGATAAACCGCTTACATTCGATAAGGTGGTGACAAAGGAGTTGAACAACTTGAGAGGCTGAAGGATGGCCTCGATGTTTTGAATACTTGACATGGCGGTATTAGCCTGCCCAACAAGACCAGCGGCTGTTTGGAGACCCGGATACATGGGTTTAAAGCCATCGAGTGCATGTTGGGCGGCATCGACTCGCTCGCCAGGACTTGCATCAGCCGTCTTTGTCGCAGGATGCTCAGATTGAGTCTGGTGAGAGCGGCGGAAGATATTGGTGAGCGGCTTTCGAGGGGGATTGGCTGGCACTTCAGTGCTCGGGGAGGCATCGGGAGGGTTGTCAGATGCATCTGGTGACTAGTTTTTCGAGGATGGGTGAGTGTCATATCTTTCAAGGAGAAAAATGCGTACTGGAGGCTTGGGTGACTTTGTGGCAAAGCGAAAGATACGATATTTCTTCGCCTGCCTGCGGTCTGCCATTGCGAGCTACCTATTTCCTGCGACGTTTGGATGGTGGGTTAGATGCTGACAGTGTAAAGACGAAGAGCTGAAGGTAAGCGCTGTGGTCCTGTGGCCTGCAGGCGCGTTGCGGCTGGAGCTCGGACCAAATGCAGTAATGGTAAGAACTGGCGCGCTCACTCGTTCTTGGCCCATTTCCATCTCGTCTCTTCGTGTCCGTCATTCGACGAAACGCAGATGGCCACCCTCCTCCCCTTCACCTTCTTCTCCCCGTTCTATGTAGCTTTGACACTCACACAGTTGTGTACAAAACTTGCGAGCTACCCTGAGACAGTTCCACTCTCATGCATGTCTCGTCGCAAGCAGCACTTCCGAGTTCTCCTGTAGCTGTACCACGTAACAAACCTTGAAATCTACGTTCTTCCCTAACATCACCACCACAATTGTTAGTCTGAATCGCCCAATTGTACTGCTTAGCTGCCAAAGCACATGAACAAGCCACCGAACGACCAAATGCTATGTTTAGTTCACGACTCATGTTCGATCCGCTGCCCTCATGACAGGCGAGTACTTGACACCCTTGCCTCGACTACCCACAGTTACCTGCGAGCGCCTGCACAGTGACGGCTATGTCGGCTTTGAGTCATCTGCATCCGGGGAGCCGCCGCCGCAGTGACCATCGGCGTATTTTTGATGCGTGCGGACATCCCCCGCACAACCAATGAGCGCGAACCCGTACAGAGTGAAAACCAGTTACGCAGGCGATTCATAGAGTTTCGAAACGAAACTATTGCGATTTTGCGGCAGTCCCTCCCGCAAGCCTGATCGCACGCATTCTCAAGTGTAGGTGTTCTGCGGTACTCACAAATCTCCAAATGGTGGCACAAGCTGGATAAATTAGAGTGTGTACTACGCTTGGATACGCATCGCTGCGAAACGCGACGTGAGTCGCCTTAGCACGAAACGTGCCTACGACCCGCTCGGCACGGTAATCTAGACAAGAAAAGCTAAGTAGCTACGTCCCACATAGAGAGATCAGATATCTCGATCAGTATGCAGAGCTACTCCTTGTATGGAGATGATACGCATGTGGTGCAGAGGCGGATGGTCGTGGAGGATGCGAAGGAGAAGCGAGTACATGCTACAGCTCTCGATGAGTAGCAATAGTGGAAATAATCCTTTGACAGCGAACCTGACAGGAATTCAACGAGTGTCTAGTGTGGGGTCAGAAAAGGAACCCAGCGAGCATCGAGTAGGACCCTTCGAAGGCCGAGAATTGAGGCTCTAAGAGCGACACTAAAAAAACTAGACAGCCCTTATTCTGTCGGGAATGTCATGGTATGACGGGAAACCGTGCCCGGGCCAGCGGCAGGCAAGGCGTGACGTACCTGAAGGAAAAAGATGGTCTATCAGAATGTACCATGTCGTGCCATCTGGGCGGCATTAGTGTCCCAGAACTCCGGACCTGGAGTGTGAAATCGCACAACTGGTGCACCTCGCAGGCAATGCACAATCGATCATGCAGCAGACTTTCTCTAGTAAGAGGGGTTGGTAGGGGATCAAAAGCCGTTCGCGAGTCGTCCGAAAGTGCCAGACCACCGTCAAAGTGGGGCTCGCCCATCCGTCGGAAATCGCTGAGCGTGGTACTGAGGAGATAACTAGCATAGAAAGAATTCGAAAGCGGCCCCTGACGGCGTTGTGCAACAAAGAGTCGTGTGACAGCAGAGCACAAGTTTGCACATCTACGAACGATGAATTCGAATAGCGCCATGGTCGCGTTCATCTCGACTGGTTTGTTCGAATTGGTAGTTGTCGTCGTCGAGCGTTCGGTACCCCTCGTCCATGACGGCGTCCAGGTGAGATGTGTTTGTGTGTACCACGAGACACCTACCGTTGCGTGTCCGCCAACGAGCAACTCTGCGACCCACTGGCCATCACAGACAGATTTCCCAGTCGGCAAAACTGCTTCAAAAACGCGTCATTTTATCTGGCATTCAGCCAACAGGCATTCCCCACGTCAGTTCGATTGTATCCTGTCCTGAGACAACTCGGAGATTACCTCGGAGCCCTCTCGAACTAGGTCAAAGTGCAAAAGACGACAGAGCTCGCCGACACACTATTGTTCTCTATCGTAGGATGGCTTGCGCTGACCCTACCGCAGGATCCCGCCACACTACGGTCAGCTAGAGACGATGTGCTGGCGACTCTTCTGGCTATAGGACTCGATCCCAAACAGTCCATTGTGTTGAACCAAGATCATGTACGTGGAAAGCTTGTCGAGCATGTCTGTGTGACTGATCGACATGTTAGAATTTACACCGTGTCGAGTTATGTTGGGTCCTGAATTGCTTGACACCGGTGGATAACCCGTGTTGAATGACCACCTGGAAAGTGAGCGCCTTGTTATACCATACCGAATCAGCTATCTGGCGCTGTTTAGTCGCGGTTGGCCATATCTAGCGATGCTGGCTCGGAAGACGAAGTGGATGAATCACTTCTGAATTCCGGTTTGTTCACGTATCTTGTTCTTCGAGCTGCGGACGTACTCGTGAAGAGGCCGGAACCGAGCACTCCCTATCGACGGCCAGCTGATGCTCGTGATTCCAGGGTTACTCATGTGCCAGTCGGAGAAGATCAGCAGCAACACACAGAACTGACATGAGATCTCGCTGAGATATTCAACTGCGCATTCCCGGGCTAAAATCCACTGTTTCCCCTTCCTATGTACATCAACGGTGAGTGAATGAATTGTTTATTAGCACAGGCGACGCACGGCTATATGATCACCCAGCGTCGCACATACAGTCGGAGGGTTGCTTTGGTAAACCTCATTTGAGTCTGAGAGGTCGGCGTCACTCGAAGTGGGCATGCAGCGTCTTGTTGTCTGATACACCCACACTCATGAATGTCTCTACTCCACTTTCGAAAGCACGGGAGCGCGAGGCCGTTCACTGTGTTGGGGACGCTTTCATGGACATCACAAGTGCATATAAGAAACGGTGAATTCACCGTTGTATTTGCAGCGGACCGCAGTAGCTGATAATGACCAAACACAGCTTAGAGCCTTCGATGACGAAGCTGCCCACGCTGTCCTCCTACCTCTACGCCATGCAAAATTTGCTGGCATTCAGTCTGAGGATACCACCCGTTGATTCTTCGACGCCGCTACGTACTTGTGCCTGTCATTCTCATTCTAAAGGGAAACTTAGAGATAAATCTCTCCGTGAGATTTGGGACAGCTGCCAACATGGGCCGTCTGGATGATCCTCGCAATACTCGCAATATTATCTACAGCATTTTGGCACTCCAAATGCAGGCAGTAGTCATAGCTAGTGTGGCTTACCTGCGTATCTATGGCACTAGGATCGATCGTCCCAGATCCCCCGACATCTACTGCCCCAATATCGTTCTGCGGTGAGGCTACCAATAGTACGACGCTGCTCAGCCTAGCGCTACGACCTCTAGCTATGAATCCCGGCCACCGAGAAGTTTACTACTTCCCAGATTCATCATGGTGGCACTTCTGCCATAATGTCCGCTTGCTTATCCAGTGTACTCCTTGGGCCTTACGATTCGATGGTTGTGCCTAGTGTAAAGTTGTCCCACGAGGCATACCAGAACTATGTACACGACGCATTTGCACTCAACGGTGGGAATACAACCGACAGCCGCGCGATAAAGAAACAGAAAGGGGCCACACTGAAAACCGTCACGTAATACGTCCTGGATAAAGGGTCCAAGCACAGTAGCTGCGAAGGGGGAAGAACCTCTCAGGCTACCGAAGACTTGCTACCGTCACTGATTCCATCGTGTCGACCGCTGGGTGGAATCGGGGAAGTCCATCCAGAGTTGCACGTCCAACGTGCGAACCGCGACTGTTCCAAAACGGCGTGATAGACCTCGTTATTGAATCCAATGCACTGCAGTCCCACACAGGATAGCCTTAGGGCTCCGACAGCATACAGCTGACCTGTCTCGTACGTGTTTTGAGGCGACACACTCTTCCCACCTGCGAGTGGCTTCTTGATCAACGCTTGTGTAGTCTGCAAAATGTCCACGTAAAGGGTGAGAAGATCACGGATCATTTCCTGTACCTCGGTCAAGAGCAATTCCCACTCTTGAGTCGTCAGATCGTCCATGCGAGACGCCCGATACATATGTACCCGCATGATACCACTTCTCTTCTTTGTAGTAAAAACATTCTATAAAGAAGATCGTCATCGCAGTAAGAGCATCCGTTTGCCAGCCGTGGAGCGAGCCAGCGTACCAGTCGGTTCTCGCATGTGACCAAGCATGTCCACTGCCTACCACCGATACGCAGTGACGACGCGCGGATTTGTGATGCACTTGAAAACTAGAGCGAGAAAGTATCCATGTTCTTCCTGATCCGGACACCAGTACGTTGCCACTTGCGACAAGACGCGGTAATTCTTGAATCTGACGATCCTAGCTAAAGAAACCGGCTTAGGAAGAAAGATCAGAGTTTCCGTACAGGTTCTTTAAAGTCTTGAGGAGACGGTCAGTAAGACGAGTATGTTGAACATGGTACGCACGCCCGTGGTGTTGCGGAGGAAATCACCCAATGAATATGAACGCAGGAGAAAGATAGGCTGCAGCTCTTCCTCTGGGGTGTCGGACGGAAGGGGAAGCGCGGCAAGTATCGAATGCCGTGCATGATGGTCTTCTCAGCTCCACCCTCCAACAAGAGTGATGACAATGTAATCCGGAGGAGAATGCGGAAACATGAAGTCGGCTGGCTGTACATATGCACTCACCTTCTCGCTGAGACCATCGTTTGCACTAGGCAAAAGCTTGCTCGATGCCCGAGAGGTGCGCATGGTATGACCATCTAAAGATGCAGTTTCGGGTGGTGTTATGATTCGTACCCAGGAAGACGACAAGTCCGAACGTACCTAACAGAGGATATTATCAATCACTGGAAGTATTAGGATTCCGAAGGCCATCGACACACAGTTGAAAAGAATTCCTGTGTGTATTTCACATGTCTTTCGAAGTTGATACCCTTCGCGTCGTCCGTTTGCTCTTCGGTACCAGTGCAGGAATCGCCGCATCGAGTCTCTTGCACTACACTGGGGCTCGTTGATGAAGGGGTCGACGACCGCCTGAGAATCTCGAGTTCTCGTTCCAAACGAGATATGATAGCTGATTTCTGTCCAAGTGAGGTATATGCGTCCTCGAGACGTACCACCGCATTGTCGTGGTCTGCCCAATGCCTCTGTGACTCGTAGTCGTTCTAGATGGACCGCAAGCGCAACTTCTACGGCTGCTGCAAGGTCCTGTGCGGGATAAGTAGGCTGAATCTCGTCGAGCAGTGGCCTGGTACAATGGAGGCCGGCGTCAGTAAGCATACGATTGTTGTTTCTAGAGACAGCGGCGACGAGGATGCGCTGCGACATCCAGTGCTAGATGGTAGTTGACCATGTGGTGGTTGAGACGCGCTTCCGTTTGAATCTCTCTTTCGGTATCAAGTCAGTGGCTGACGGTGCTCTCCCACAGCTCGGCGTTGCTTCTCTCGACTCGTGCCATCGCTGGTGGACGTGTGAAGTCACGTGAGCCCCCGTCTCAACGCGTCGGGCCGGTGTAACCAAGCTGGTCGCTCTCACACTGGCGTAGAGTCATTCCCGCTCCCTTCTGATGCTCCAGACACGACCATTCTGTTTGTTCACATGTGTATGTTCCCTGGCCTGCCAGCTAACGAACCTTCTCACCGTGCCAGGGTAGGAGCAGGACCGTATACGGCGCCGACGCAGCTGCGCTACTGACACTAGAAGTGCTCTGAATACTGTCCGCAGAACTAGCGGTACTTGGGCACCCTGGTCGGGCCATGGGTGTATCAGATCCAGTCATGCCCTATTCAACTTTACTGGAGCACTTTTCCACAGTTACGACGACTCGCCGCGCGTTCTGAATGTGTCTGTTCAGTAGTTCGAGAGTTGCCACCGACTTATTCAACGACGCCTGTGAGTGTTCAGTTTTTCTATCATAAATGTGAGGCTGGCCGTGTAAAATCGCGACGAACGGCCTCTGTCATATATCCGATCAAGTTCCCTCATGGAGCCCCCTGGTTCGGAGCACACACACTGTTCGTTCACTGTGTTGGTTTTCAGTACAAGCTTTTGTAACTCACATAAATTCTGCCTATTCACACCATGTTCCGACTGATACTGGGTAAGATAGGGGATCGACCGCGTCAGTGTCCTTGATGCGATTCAATCGGTCGTGTTTGTAGGTCCTGTACATCAGCACCTACCATTAGCGCTCCACGCCTGGGCGATCGACGATCCACAGCTCTCAATCACCGTCCTGCCGTCACGTGTAGAACACGTTGCAGAGTAGGACAGCCGACTTGGATCCAGCTTCGACTATCGACAACGCCCTCACCAGACCACACGACGATGACCGTCAAGAATGAGATATCCAGACATTCGAATTTCTACGTATCGACAGTTACCTTCTTGGCGAGTGTTCCTCTAAGTCTAAAGTTAGTCATTTCCCGAAGACTCACCGTACCTATGCATCGCCATGTCTAGGTGGAAGATTCTTTGTTTAAGGTTCCAAGAGAACCGTTTGAGAAAGAGTCAGAAGTATTCTGCGACATGTTTTCGTTGCCGCAGGGTAGCAGTGTTGTGGTGGAGGGAACAAGCGATGAAAATCCCATTCGAATCGATAGAACCAGCAAGGACGATTTCGAGCAGTTGTTGAAGGCTCTACTCCACAGGTTAGCAGTCAATTGTTCTCGTCGGAGCATCGAGGCGGTGGGTCATACTGTTTTTCCAGGAAGTATGGTTCACAGCCGAATTTGCCGCATGGCATCGAGCAGTGGACGTCCGTTCTCAAGCTCTCTACCGCGTGGAATTTTGAGAGGTTACGCCAAGCGGCCATCGACGCACTGACGGAAAGTGGGATTGGCGCCGTTGACAGAGTCGTTCTTTCCCAACGGTACTACATCAAGAACTGGCTACTACCCGCTTTAAATGAGCTGGCCAGGCGACCGGAACCGATAATCTTGGAAGAAGCACAGCGGATGGGCATTGACATCGCACTCAAACTGGCTTCCGTAAGGGAGAGAGTTACTGTCGCCGTGCAAACTCACCCCACTGCTCACCCCCGTTACTCCGCGTTTGGTGGCGATGCACCATATCAGCGGAGTAACAACGGCCATGGCATTGCTGTTGGCAGTTGCAGGGACCCCAAAATGCAGGACTGCGACTTTTCTGATCAGATTCGTTCCACATTCTCCGCGTACGAGTTGTAGGCCAAACTAACAATGTTATGTAGCGCGTACCCGAGTCACTTGTTTAATTTAGGCAGATTGCAGTCACTTTGAATGAACGAAGTTTCGCCTCCTTCAGCAGCCATTTCATAGGCGTCTCGACCGGCTTTTTGAAAGATGCAACGATGGTCACCCAACTATGTTGGTTCTGGGTGAAGTATAGAATTGTATATCCGACGTTATAACTTACACTCGTCCCACAGATGCTCGAGTCATCGACCAACATCGGGTATCACGATCGCCATCGCCAGTGTTATCGGGTCTTCTGACTCACCATCGTTACCAAAAAGCGGAGCCTCGTTCCCGTCTGTCAACAGTGGTAGCACCTGGCTATTCGCTATCTGTGCCGAGACACTTTTAATCGACAAGGGTCGGCGTATATTCTCTTCGCAAAACACCATAGGATTGTGCGGTGACGTCGTAGGAAAAGACCTCTCGAGTAGTGTACACAGTAGCCGGACGCCATTGTCACAGACGACACCGGTATCGAGGAATAGCGTTCGACGTGCCTTATCGTTTATCTGGCCTCGAAAATCAGTTCACCTGATATCGAAGTTACTTATTCCCGCCTGATCATATCACATAAGTACTGCACGACCGAGGACGAAATAGAAACTCACACAGTGTCGTCTCTTCGGCGTTCTTCTGATGAACTGTCGATGCCGCCCAAATAAATGCATGATTCTGTGAACATGAATCCGAGATTTCTTAGGGGGCGCCAATGGACAAACGAAGGATGGTGTTTCCAGGGCTAGAAAGAAAACGCTATATTAAGAGCAACGTTCGACTAATGGTGATATGGTTGATACGCCTGTTTCATCCCTTGCCGCCGGCGTAGGGAGGAAGCCGAATGACTCGAACGTTTCTCTGTCTCTGGAATTTGACCGATGTGTGAGCATGGATTTCACTTTATGTCCCTGTTTGCAATTCTGATGGCGTTTCTAGATTGATGCAGCATCCGCGATCTGGTCTTTTCTTTGAGAATGAAGTACTGAAGGGCCATCAGAGAAACGGGAGACAGTAATGCACTTTCAACTTGTTGGCCCCTGTTCACTTCACGTGATGATCATGGTACTGAGTGCGCGTTGGGAACTGTCAAGACCAACGTGTTGTTTGTGGACAAAGTAATCGGAGTTGCTGAACATCAGTCACTCGGTGGGCCCAATGAATGTCCTTTGTACTCACTGCCTGGCACCGACTGGGCACGATCACGCAGTTGACCCTCATCGACTACATACTTATCGCCGAGCGCTGGCGAGGCGACAGCGAGTGCTAGGGGACCAATTGTCCAACGATCGAATTGACTACCTTTGCAGGAGATGACCACCCGGTTGCGTGTGGGCATTCCACCTGAAGTGTGGGACCACATCTTCGAAATCGCGACTCATGTACCCTACACTCTCGTCCCAGAGATCTTTGAGAAGTCAACCCTCATCGGAGACGATTACAACGAACTGTGTCATCCTGCGCTCAAGACTGCCTTTGCCACGAAACGGAGCCTTGTACTCGTCTGCAAGCAATGGTGGCATCTAGCCATTCGTTACCTTTACCGAGCTATCCTCATCGACAATCCTCGAAAAATTCTCTCTATCTGTAGTACACTCCAGAATTACGCGAATGGAATGGGAGCAGTTCCGGGAGCCAAGCCTCTCGGATGGTGGGCAGAGCGGTTGGATGTTGTCATCCGCGGTGCCGATGCGGACGAAGAACCCTTGGTGGACGTTGTCATGTGTCTACCTAATCTCGCAGTCGTTTCACTCGATATCGGAGAACGGCGGTCCAAGGACGAATTGATTCTGCGTTGCATTCTGAACGCATTGCGGCACGCCGCTTCCTCGTTGCGTGTCCTTGACTGGTCAATAGAATCGTCAGATCCTGCGACCCTACTTATCGAGAGGCAGTTAGTCGCGGAGCTGTCCCGACTGTGTATCTTACGTTCCCGATAACACGGATTCATTCCCCAAAACATCCTGTCGTCCCTTACCACGTTTGCTGTGAAGCGGATGCTTATCACAGAGGGCGGCATCCCCAGTGGGAGTGGGCTGGAGGATAGACAGATCAGTCTCCGGGAGGTCGTGATCGACATGACGTATGATGACTTTGAATCATGGTCCATATTCATGGGTCGATATGGCATATTCCTCACCTCCGTCCACCTCACTCATTGTGACAACTATCAGAATAGGTTCTCTTTTTACTTGGCCATGATCAAGCAATCATGTCCAAATATCCGCCGCCTGACACTCTCCGTGATCAACTTCTCGTGTCTGACGCACGACATGTTGTCTCTCCCTCCTATTGAATATCTTGGATTGAGCACGTCGGGGGTATATCATTATCGGATGGGAACTGAGGCCCTGTTCTCCGCTCTCGCTACTCTCAGGGACACTTTGCCTACCCTTCGCGTCGTCCAATTTACAAACCCCGACAATGTGGCCCGTCCCCGCACTTGCTACAGGATGGCCGTTAGAGCCTTGGAAACGGATTTGGCTCAATGTACATTTCGTATAGGAGACCACGATGGAAATCTGCTATTGGGTATGTGCTGCGAAACTTTCTTTTATCTTTTCGATTGCTCATAATCCCTCGTCCAGAGATGTTGGAGGCCGTGGGGGTGAGTGTCATTCGGCATGATCAGCAAAACACGACTTTAATCAACCTAATCCGACAGGAACCTCTTTATTGTTTAAAATACTTATTCCAGTTCGCAGACCCCTTCGATTAACTTCGTTTAACCAGAACCATTCCTATTACTGCATAGTATAGCTTAACTCCCAGTAGGAATACCGAAACTTGGAACTCGGGTATTGGCACAAGGTCCCGGTGGGGAGATGTGATTCTCTACCGCCAGGTGAGAAGTTGACTGTTGTGCATTGGTACCGGCACCCATGTTGTGGATATGCATGTACATCAATGAGGGAAGTCTACTGTCATGGAACGTCGGTCATAAACACTCGGACTCTGCACCTCCTGGAATCCGGACTATGAGCTTAGAGGATTGAACTTCTCAGTCTCAATGCAATACGGAGGAGTCTAATAGTGGACACTAAAAAAGAGTCCAGGTGCGTAGTCCATCATAAGTTGGCGGAGCAATTCAACTTCGCCGATTGCTACTGAGCGTCAAAAAGGCAATTCCGTGATCCCTGAGACATATAGTATCGCTCGGTCGAGTTGAATTCTTCAGACACCGAGTCCGGCAGACTTGAAAACTGTCCTAGAAAGCTATTTTCGCCCAATCCAAACGTGTCAGCGCAATTCCCCAATGGAGTGGATGTGTCGCAGTGGTGGTAACCACATCAAAAGACGAGGGAACCAGGACTGGACTTTTAGGCACAAAGGAATCGTGAAAGTCGCCGTCTTGCACTTGCGTGGCCCGCTGCACACCGAAAACATTATCATTCTCACCTAGAACTCGAATTATGCAAATGGATTATGTCGTAGCGTATCCATCTGCGAACCCTGCAACGCTGTGGGAGCCATCCAGTCAAGGTGCTTAAAATTCACCAGTCGTGCACCCTTGTCAGTACCAGCCATTTTCGAATAATACATGCCCCTCAGCTGAGATAGCAATGCCCTAGGCGTTATGCATTCTCCACTTCAATCTCGATCTTTGGCCTGGGATCTGATTCGGCAGGGCTATTAGTGGACGCGGGGTCTCGACTACCACGCTTGGTCGATTTCTTGGTTTGAGCACTCGGGCACAGTCGGGCTGAGCTTAACGTGCATGAATCACATTTCGGGCTGACAGGGAGGCATACCGTCTAAGGCGTGGAACGCATTAATGAAGGTTATGACGCCCGTCCGTAACAAGGAAGGCGGCTTACCTGTCCAAACCAACCAGCATATGATTGATCTCTCCGTGGAGCTCTTTGGGTAACCAGGATTGTAGATTCAGCCTGCGGATGGTTCGTGTCAAACAGAGACACGACCTGTGGAAAGGGAGCCGTTGGCGGTACCTCGTCTTCTCTGGATTCTTCGTCGGCCGCCGATGCCAACCAAGTCGGCTGGTTATTCTATGAACGTGTACATCCACTCCAATTCCGAGATTCCTTCGGGATCGCCATCAGATAGAGGAAAGGGGGGAAAAGTTGTAGCATCTTGCAGCTTCCACGCTGCTTGAAGTGCGGGAAATGCCATCTTCGGTACGTTCGAATCAAAGTCGTCGCGTAATCCTTGGGCCGCCTGCTTGATATACCTGTCGCACCTTCAGTTCATCTCAAGGAAGAGGTCTGGGACCCTGGAGACGCACACTGTGTTTTCCGTCTCCAAAATCGGACTTTAGATATGGCATCTGAAATGGTAGCCTCGTCTGCAGCAATGACAGCGTCTACAGAGAGCGACCCGCCTACTGCCGTACGTAGCTTGGCCACTGCGGCATCGGTGACCTCGTCCTTTGTCTACGACGAAAGCATCAGAGAAATGAGTGTAGCGAAGCGGCTGTTCTACTTTCAAAGTAAGCAACCAGAGCACAGTTCACGCAGTAGCTGGGCAGCTGGGATGCGATGAACGGACTTACCTTTGGGTCTTGCTCCTTCCATTGCGCCTGGTCACAACCCATCGTATCTACTGGGGCAGGTATCCTTGGGCGCATCTCCTTGATTGCATCGTAGGCTTCTTTCCAGCGCTCTGGGGCCGGATGAGGAACGGCTAAGCTTTGACGTATCACTTTGGATTTCTTGGGTGACCTGGACTTCGTCTCCGTTATTATTACTGATGTCGTTGTTTTCGCCGTCTTCGTCTTCGCCGTCTTCTTTGTGGCAGCTGCTGGGAGCCTGTCAGCCAAGTCTCCTGGGTCGTCGTGTTCCACATCTTCCCGTTTCACGCGAATGTGGCGACGCGTTGTGGATGGACCCGGGATGTCCTGTGCATCGCATGGGTTCACTGCAGCGTGGTACGGACTTGACTTGACTGCCAGCCTCGTTGCACGCTCCGTGGCCACCCTCCGAGCAGCAGACATCGTCGCGCAGAAGACACAAATGAGGTACCAAAGCAGGAATACAGCCCCTACACCAAGCAATTATGTACCAGCCAAAGCACGAAGTATGTACTAAAGAACTGCAGTCCGACCTACGAACGATTCCGCATAACTGGAAACCAAGGCTGCACGTCCGGATCCCAAACTAATTGCTCCACGTCCCATGTCCTCAACTCGTCCATACTCTTCGGCAACCTCCTCAAATCTCGACACACCTCCGCCATTTTCGACATGAACTAAGGGGACGATCGGCAGAACGTCAGTCCCAAACTCCTGCGGAGCAGCGAGAACAGGAAAGAAAAAGAAAAGAACAAGAAACACACCTCCATCCGATCTGGAGTCCATGGTCCTGCCATTCGGCCAGGCGCCGTAGTCGACCCCCTAAGGAGTCGTTCTGCAAGTTCTGCCTGTTCAGCAGGCGAAAACTCTTTATCCTGCCCGAAAACGCGTCAGACCTGATAGATAATCGGAACCACCTGGTGAGCCAAACACACCTGCAAAATTACACTGCAACTCGTGGTAAAAGCGAGGAAGTTGGGGTGCCCGACGGGAGGGACGTCAAAGTCCTCATATTCGTGCATGAATGCCCATTTGTAGCAACGTAGGAAGTTGAGTCTCAGCCGCTCCCATGAAGAGCCCATCGTCTTGACGGTCACCTGATGTTAGGATACGTTAGCCAGAGGCGAGCAATGAAACAGGAAGATACATACAGCGAACAGAGCCAATGAAAGGGCCTGTAAAGCCGTCAAATACCTTGCTCGGAACTGGAACTCAAACCGTGGCATTGAATCTAATGATACCATTAACAATACGTACAGCGACATCACAAATTCGCTGCTTACTCAGGAGTACCTCGATAATCTCATCGAGACAGCTAAGATGCTGTTCTAGCACTCGTGCAAGGTACCAATATGCTAAAGGGCGCTCGTTCACGGAGTAGAGTGAGAGTTGGAACCCGGATAGAACAATGTCGCTAATCGTTTCCAGTCTGCGCATCAGTACCACGTGTCGTAACCTCATAACCACATCCGTTCCGGATTGCTGGGAACGTCATTAATGTAGAGAGAAAGCGAAATATCCGACAACACCACTTACGACAGGAGACAGATGCTTCTGGACATCCGTCAGAGTTGCATACAGTTCGTGCCAGTCGAACAACGACTTCATGCAATATCTCCGCCGTCGCGGAGGATTATACCAGTGCGACTTAATACGCCCGACCAGGAGCTACTCCGTTCCGTCAATATCATCTACTTGTCGCCGAAACCGATCCACCCTACCTCAGTGATGGTGCGTTCGATATGCCGCAATGGCAAAGAATCTGGACCAACCCATCGGGTTTGAAAAGAAGAAATAAACGAATCGTAAGGTATCTGCAATGCTTCCATGAGAAAGCAATCCACGGCATGTTTCTGTAGATATTTGTTTAAAATAATTCCGTTTTCATATATAGCTGACTGCACAACATAACATCAATCCATATCAACAGAGGGTTTCCAAGATGGATGAACAAACCTGGAACGCGGACCGGACGTAAGCCAAAGATTGATTTGGCTGAGGCTGCCAGATACGAAGCGTGCCCACGACCTAGTGGACCCTGCGCTGAGGTGGCAATCTAGACGAGAAAAGATAGGCGCCTACGTCCCACGTAGAGAGATCGGATATCTCGATCAGTATACTGAGTTGCTCTAGAGAGTCGAGAAGTTCTGCTAACGTATCCCATACCTTACTTTGCTCCGGTAATTGTATTGGCCGGAGAGGAATTGCAGAGACAAGAACTCGTGGAAATTGCGGGTCAAACGCACGCGGTGCGGGAGAGCATGATCGTGGAGGAGGCGGAGGGGAAGCGCGTACATGCTGCAGCATAACGCGCGCCGTCTCGATGAGTGGCTGAAAGCGAAAATAGTCCTTTGACAGTAGGGCTGAAAAAAGTTCGACGAGCGTCTACTGTGAGGTTAGAAAAGGGATGCAACGAGCATTGAGTACGACCTTTCGAAGGACTAGGCGATGGGTAAGCGCAGTCCTTCACGTCGACCGCACTAACTCAAACGTGTTATGGGAGGCGTGTGGATAGTAGCTTTATCCTTACCTCGGGAGGAATTGCGAACCCAGACACAGGCTTCGTCTAGGATGCCCAAGATGCGACTTACACGATAAGCTTCTGACATGGGCACATCGCATTTATCGCTCTGCCAGTCCTCGCACTACCCGAAGGTGTGAGGTGTGAATAATGCAGGAAGGGTTGTGCGACGAACATCATATACATTTCCTTTGACGAGTTCTCTCGATGCCAGATCGTAGCATTTGACCAGGCCAAGTACCGATGCCCTGAGAACAACACTAACGAGTTCGACAGGCCTTGTTCTGTTAGGATCGTGATGGTCTGGGGAAATTGTATCCGGATCGATGTCGGGCAAGGCGTGAACATATAAGAACGAAAAGACAGTCTGAGAGAGCGTGTAGCCTGTGTGCCATGCCATTTGCGTGGCATTGCCTCAGAACTCTGGACTTGGAGTATAAAATCGCGCAGCAGGCGCACCTCGCAGGAAAATGCACGATTGATGATCCAGCAGACTCCCTCGGGTAAGAACGGCACGAGGGGATCGAAAGGTGGACGCGAGTCGTCCAAAAGCGCCAGACCACTGTCAAAGCGGGGCTCGCCGATCTGTCAGGGATCGCTGAGTGTGGTACCGAGGAGAAAATTAGTGTATACGAACTTCGAAAGCGGCCATGGCGTCGTGCAACGGAAAGTCTTTGTTGAACTTTCAAAGCGCCAGGTTCCATATCTACAAACGATGAAGTACGATGATTTGGCATGGCACTGCGGTTCCATTTACCTCGACTGGTCTGTTCTAATTGGGCTGTAACATCCTCGTAGCTGTTGTTGTCGAGCATGTGGTATCCGTCGTCCATGACGGCGTCCAAGTGAAATGTGTTTGTGTTTTACCACGAGACTCATATGTTACGCGTCTGCCAACGAGCGACTCTGAGACTGCGACACACTGGCCATCGGCCAACTGACTACCGACAGATTTTGCTGTCGACAAAACAGCCTCAGAAACGCGTCATTAGGTGCGCTCAAAGTTGGCGCACACGATTTCGCTCATGCTCACGCTTTCGCTCATCACCCCCCACTTGGATATATAAGGAAACTTACATAATCGTCGACGTGTTGTGATCTTCATATTCTACATAAAAATCACTGAATCCAACAACTAGGCTTCATCCCAGCCTACATGAGTGATATCTTGACCACCGTATATTGTTTATGGCCATCAGGGGCCCCTATTAACCTCACAGGTAAATAAGAAGTGCTGCTGGTATTCCACTACACATAGCCTAATGACATAGTGCCTGTATGTAGTAGATGCACTGGTGAAAATTAGAATGAAGGGATAATACAGAAATGAGAGACCCATGCATCCCTGGAGAGAAGGAGACTCCACATCCTTCAGGGGTTTACCAATGCATATAACCAGTGAGGTAAAGCTGCAGGGGAGGATCCCCCATGAAAGAAAATGAGCTCTGGCAGGTGAAATGGCAAAGGACATTCAGCCTGACAGGTCACAGATATGAGACTATTTCCTCAAACATCTTGTGAAGACATAAGTGCTCATCATGACACTGGAGAGGCAACTCTAACACAGACTGGAAGTTGCTTGAAGGTGTAAATATATTAAATCTTTTGTTCATCTTGTCTACACCTCAATCCCCCCCTTCTGGCTGATGGGAGTATATAATATATTTACTTAGTTCCTTAGCTCACAGTGCCTACTAGCTAGGCATTACTACCTCTGGTCATGTATATGCTACTTTACCTGTGCAATTGTATTAAATTGAGCTTATTTTATGACCAGATTTTATGCTAGGGGACTGGGGAGAGGCAAGCAGAGGCCATACTGAGCACTGAAGTGGGGGGAAGGCTTGAGGGTCATTTGCAAAATGCAGTACTACTACACTGGCTCTTTGGCAGCACACTTGTGCCATGACTGTGTGAGAACGAATATTACATAATATGTAAGTATGAATTCGGATGTAGCAAGAGGGGGTGATGAGCGAAAGCGTGAGCATGAGCGAAATCGTGTGCGCCAACTTTGAGCGCACCTATTTTCACTGGCATTCAGCCGACAGGCATTCCACACGACAGTTCTACTGCATTCTGTCCCGAGACTCAACGCCTTAACAGCTCTGCTAATACATACAGCTCGGAAATTACCTCGGAGCAATCTCTAACTGGGCTAAACTGCGAAAGACAGCAGAGCCCACCGACATGCTACTGTTCTCTATCGTAGGATGGCATGCGCTGACTCTGCAGCAAGATCCCGCCGCGCTACGTTCGGCTAGAGATGATATGCTGGCAACGCTTCTGGCCATAGGACTCGACCACGAACGGTCCATTCTGTTCCACCAAGATCATGTAAGTGACAAGCTCGGTTGGGCATGTGCGCGTGGCTGATTGACGTGTTAGAATTTACACCATGTCGAGTTATGTTGGATCCTGAACTGCTTGACTCGATACCTGGCATCTCTTACGGTCTTGTCCATCGTCCTGGCACATCCAATCTGTTACCTATTCTCGCTGTGTGCACCGAGAGCGACATACAGGATGTTGCTAGGACGTACGAAGTGGGGGACATGGACGGTTAAAAACTGACGTCGCAGACGCAGTTGAAGGATGGTCCAAGATCGTAGTTGGAGAGAATTAGACAAGAAAAGGCTTACCTCCACGAGGTCGCACGACAAGGCGCAGGCAAGGTGATGGTGTATTCCCGTGCTACGATGGAAGATGTCAGGCAGCGGATAGGGTTGGCATAAGGATGACGACCTCGTCTGTTGATTTTTACCTAGACATCTTCTGTGACAGCATGTGGGGCTTCTTGTACACCCCGGGGTATGTGCAATGCATAGTTGACAGATCTCGGAGGTGTAGTGCACGGGTGATAATTGAAACCAACTTACAGGAGAATGTTTGAGAGCATGGAGTAGTGGTCCTATGTTTGATTAGCACAGGCGAAGCACGACTAACTGGACATTGAACATCACATGTGCAGTTGAGGGGTTGCTTTGATGAACCTTGTTTGAGTCTGGAAGGTCGATGTCACTTGCATGAACAATATCTGGCTGTCTGATACACCTGCACTCATGATTGTTACCACTTCACTTTCAAGACCCCATGTGTGTAGACGACTGCGACAGAGAATATGCTTAGCCGTGTGATAACGTGCTACTGTACATGCAAACTATGCGAACCTGCGACAGAGAATATGCTAGTACCGTGAACCGTCAGTCTCATCTACCAAGTAATGTATAGTAAACATACCTCAGCCATGTGATAACGCGCTGAGGAGAAAGAAAAGAAATGCGAGCTGTATCTATGCATATAAGTGTCATGTGATGACGGTGGGTGTCAATGCTGCAACGTCTAAGGTCTATAAAGTGAAACCGTACCGAACATATCCTAACACACCCCCTCAGCGAGACACCAGCGATAAACCCGTTCAGTGACCTTGGAAAGACGTGTGTGCAAGAGGTTTAGTAAGAATATCTGTGATGTTCTGATGCATTTGGATCCACCGAAGAGTGAACACCCCCTTTTCAACATGTTCCCGGAGAAAATGATAGCAGACGTTGATGTGTTTAGTGCGAGGATGGTTGACCGGACTGGAAGATAGGGAGACTGCACCGGTGTTGTCAGCATGAATGATGAAAGGAAGTGTGAATGGCTGATGAAGAGAAAGCATTGCCGAGTGTAGCCAAAGGCCCTCCTGTGCACAAGCAGCAAGCACCATGTATTCAGCTTCCGTCGATGAAAGGGCCAGGGTGTGCTGCTTCTTTGATGCATGAGTGACTGGACCACCATAAAAATACCAGATGTAGCCCGTCACCGAGATGTGATCTGTTGGACATGTTGCCCAATCCGAATCGCTGAAAGCATAGGGAAGATGATTAACATTGGGATTTCCATAATGAATGCAAAGGGACTTTGTCCCCCTTAAGTAACGAAGCAGGCGTTTCGCAGCAGCAAAGTGTCATGGTGCTGCGTGACTACACTGTTGGGCTAAACACTGTACTGCCTGAGCAATATCTGGCTGGCTGCATGTAGCGAGGTAGGTTAGTTCGCCAACAATCTTCCTATATGCATGTGCCAGATCCAAAACATTGGGAAAGATGTCCATATCCACATATAGTAGTCACACTTAGTCACAACTCATGGGTAGCCCATGTGCCAAAATGCCAACACTCATGGACAGCCCATGGCAGGCCCACCAAACTAATATTGACATGACAAATAAGCAGGCCCAAGTACCAGGAGTGACACTAACATATGAGCGGGCCCGTTGTTAAGGACTGAGCTGAATATGCATAACACATGAACAGGCCCGCTGACCTATATAATGTATAAACAAGTGTGCAGGCCCATCCAACTAATAGATAGGGAGTCTCAACTCATAGGCTGGCCTGTCAGGGAGATGGATGAGACCATGGAATTCATGGGCAGGCCAGGGCAGTAAAATGAGGTAGGCTGGCACAACCCATGACCTGGCCCTTCCATAAAAAGAAATGATAGTGTGCAACTCATGGACGGGCTGGCCAAAGAGATGACATCTGCTGGCACAACTTGTGGGCTGGCCCGCCTGTGATATGGAGCAGGACGGTGCAACCCATGGACAGGCCAGTGCGACAAATGAGGCAGGGTGGCACACCTCATGTGCCAGCCCGTCCATAACAAGAAATGAGACAGTACAACTCATGGATGGGCCAGCCAAAGAAATGAGGTTTCATGGGCCAATCCATGATATGAAATGAGAGAGTCCAACACATGGACGGGCTGGCCAAAGAAATGAGATTTTCCAGTACAGCTTATGGGCTGGCCTGTCCACGATATAGAGTGGGATGGCACAACCCATGGATGGGCCAGTGCGACAAATGAGGCAGGGTGGCATGCCTCATTGGCTGGCCCATCCATAGTATGAAGTGGATCAGTACAACTCATGGACGGGCCAGCCAAAGAAATGAGGTTCCCAGCACAACTTATGGGCTGGCCTGTCCATGATATGAAGTGGGATAGTGCAACCCATAGGTGGGCCAGTGCGACAAATGAGGCAGGGTGGCACACCTCATTGGCTGGCCCATGCATAGTATGAAGTGGATCAGTACAACTCATGGATGGGCCAGCCAAAGAAATGAGGTTTCCCAGTACAACTTATGGGCTGGCCCGTCCACAATATGCAGTGGGACAGCACAACCCATGGACAGGCCAGTGTGACAGATGAGGCAGGGTGGCACACCTCATTGGCTGGCCCAACAATAGTATGAAACAGATCAGTACAACTCATGGACAGGCCAGCCAAAGAAATGAGGTTTCTGAGC
>JANFAF010000204.1:0-57430 GCA_024663475.1 Pisolithus thermaeus
CTGGATGTGTCGCATGAAGTCAATCTTGACGTGACCCATTCTGAAGGGCTGAAGTTGGGGACTGAGGATGAATGTGCACCAGATATTCTCGTTCTTCCCAGTCGCTTGAAACAATTCTCAAAAGTGAGTGTCGAGGTTTCCCTACCTCTTCAAAGGTTCATTTCAGATGGTTCCAGATGGTGGACAATTCCTTGGTTATAAACCCATCTTTCGTACAAAAAGGGTTTTATGCACAGCTATCTTACGCTGGTCAAGCTTCCGGCATCCCTCGCGACCGAGTCGATGTTGAGATATCCAAGGTCGCCTAATTACTATCCTGTCCTGCACCATGTGCCGTTATTTAGAGGAATCGCTTTTCAGTCATGCTGTATTTCAGATTGGGTATAGGTGTGTGTTGCTCGATCCGGTAAGCTCTTAGACCTTTGAGCACACATCGTTGGGTAAGGGAGTAAGGACCATCACACGTGGTGAACAGGCGCGAAGTTGTGGGCTAAGTATAGCGCGCAGATGATGGCAGTCGCGTCGTGGTTTTTACTGACTATGATGGTCTACATGTATTTGGCTTGATGGTGATGACGAGCAAGTCTCATATCCTCCATAGCGTCTATGCAATCGTATACTTTATGCACAGAATAGGATCGTTCATCGTCTCTATCAGCGGTGGGCGTGCTTAATTTACGAGACGCGTCAAGATGCTTGAATCAGGACCATCGAGGGTGAACCCAAAGGGCCATCACTGCTGTTGCCCACTGATGCCAAACAGGAGACTTGATATGGGCTTCGATGAAAGGTATGACAGCCTCAACCAGTGGGTCAGCAACGGCCGGGGCCATAAAGTTGAAACATGTGCCAGTAGACATGGATATATTTCATTCATCTGTATCGGCATCTTCTTCCTGACGAGTGAGGAGTCTAAGAGGGATGAGAATGACATCGGGAGGATCGCCATGATCAACAGCCTGAATGACAAGATACAGCCAGTCCTTATCTAGACAACAAAATCAACAAATCCAGGCGGTGTACTTCGCGTGCCTTGTGAGCAAGACTCGATTTCCTCTTCGCAAGCAGTGCTCCAAAACTTGACAACCTAAGAAGCCACTCGTTCGTCGCCGTGTTTAATGCCCATCACAGTAGGCTAAGAAGGCGGATTAGTCCACTGGTATTCACCCGAAAACCATACACATGCCATGAAAAGGATTCGCTCCATGTGTAAAACGTCATCTTATTACAATAAAGGGCCAGAATGTTGATGAGGCTATTCGAAGGCTTCAACTTGAACAGAGACCGGTGAGTTGTAAAGTGCACGTACAGCTCGTCTTGGCAAGTGCCGTGTACCACAGCAGTCAATATCTAGTTTGACAAGGGGAAAGACAAAAGAAGTAGAACAGATAAGATACGTACTATGAAGTCGCAGATGTAGCCAATCGTTTATAGTGTAGAGATCCTGATATTAGTGTTGGACAAGATATTCACGAAACTGAGAAGTTCGATGAGGCCCAGCCATCGATCATTGATTCATGTGGGAGCTCTACGGAGGCGATGACAAGAAAGACTTGAGTAGAGAAGCTACCAGTCTTTTGGAGGGGGTGACGATGACTTCTTGTTTGATCTTGGTCTTGGTGTCATTGTTGAAAGAAAGCCATCGAGTAGTGTACTGAGTACGCCCTGTAGTCTCTTAGATAACGGTATGACGACAGTGGCGGGAAAGGATCGATTCTTCTCCACACACGAATTGAGAGGGCTTTTATCAAAGCTAAAACTGCAGCGATGCAGTCGTGTGTATCTGCGAGCCTTCATTTGCAAGTTGAGAGGAAGGCCAGGGCATGTATGCTGGCTGGGCGATGTCATCGATGCGATATACACGCGAGCACATCGGAGGATACTCACATAGTTTTCCTCGAAAAATGCTCGAGCTGCTCTGTAACTCCCTAACGCGTATTGGCACCTGGCGGACAAGGATCAGCGCTATCAGCCTGCGTGAAGCCGACATTCGATGAATGTATGAGTGACATACATAAGTACCAACTTGAAGAGGCGAGTGTCATCATTTACCCAAAATAAGCACAAAATACGATGAGAAACTGCCCGTTATGGTAGATCGTCCCTACTTTCGAAGCCGTTTTGCTCCCAATTTCAATAGTGTTCATTGACCATGGGGGAAGACAACGACAAGCGTTCTTCGAAGCACAAACGAAATCGCGACAAGGACAGCGAGGAAAAGAAGAAAAGGACTAAGTCGAGTCATGGACAAAGAAAGAAACGCAAAGGCAGCGAACGCGATGCGCTTCACATCACCGACGACGATCCGAGTGACGACATGTGGGTGGAGAAGAACATTGACCTCGACGGAGAACGGGTACGTACAACATTGAATCACATCCTCTAACGTTGCAAGACACGAAAATACAGGTCCTTGACACGGATATTCCAACGGTAGAGAGCTTGAAACTGACCTCCCGAGCTCAGGCCTCTGAGGCAGACCCACCCTTGCCGCCAGCCCTAGTCACAGAGAGCAAATTGAACCGCGACGACTGGATGCTTGAACCCATACCAAGTGGCTCTAAGTCTTCCAGACCTCTCGCCCCACAATTCCCCACCGCGGACGATTCCCTCACTGACGGGTATGGCGAGCTCTCTGAAAGTGGGCGCACGCTTGGAGGTGCTGTCGACTTCTTTTCGTCTTTGGGTACAGAGAAGAAACGCAACAAGCCGGAGAAACAGAGCATAGATGAGGTTGATATTTCAATTGCGTAAAACCTACGTTCGTTCACAACCCACTTTAGCCAAAGATCAGTTCACGAGAGCTAAATCCCGAACTCCGAGCTGACCGTCAAGGAGTTCAAGAAGTTGCACGTTCACCCCCGCCTCCAAAGTCTATCGCTCCTGGTGGACCTGGGTCCAGCTGGCGCATGATGCGCCTTCGTCGCGTGTTCGAAACTGCCGAAGAGGAAAACCGCCCTGTCGAGGAAGTTGCGATAGAGCGCTTTGGTACAATGCAAGCGTTTGAAGAGGCTAAGGAAGAGCGGCGTATCCTCGACGAACGTGAGGGACGGAGCAGTGCACGAGGTGGTCAAAAGAACAAGGGAAAGGCACGCGACGTCAAAGAGGAACAACGGTTTACCTTCACTGACATGAGAGTCAGTGGTGGGTCGAGCAGAAGTTCGTCGTTCCGCCGACCTGGCTCTGCCAGCGACACACCTGCCATATCATCACCTGCTCCGCAAAACCCACCTGCCAGTCGGCAGTTTGACTCTCTCCGTTTGCCATCCCAAGCTGCTTCGCCACTCCAACAGTCGCATACTCCGATCCCAACGGTGATGGCGCCCTCCGTTGCAGCAGCGCCCACAGGCCGATCCTTGTCACCTTCGTCACTGAATAAATTACAGGCAAAAGTGCTACGTGCAAAGCTTATGAATGCCCCAAATGCCGATCAGCTGGAGCGAGAGTACGAAGAGGAATTACGTAGGGCAAACGGCGAGCCTGGAGAACCAACTGTCAGGACAAAAGTTGAGGTCCTTCCGACGCTTGACGCTCGTGGAAGACTTTACGATGTTGGGGGAGGTGAGAAGGACGCAACCCCACCTCCGGGAAACCGGAAGAAAAAAGAGAAGGTAATGTATCGATTTCCGACTGCAGACAGTCATTGACAAATCCTGCGCAGTTCGAAACCCGAGACCCCAAAACAGGAGAAATTGTGCGGTACAACGCTGATGACGACACGATTACTCTGAGGGAGATGTTGCGACAAGAACGTTTCGAAGCAGGTATCACGGACCAAAAGAATCTGGACGCCCAGTTTGCCAAAGCTATTATGGGCGACAGCAAGTTTGAAGTAAGTGTCACGAACTTATCAATATTGATAGTGAAATTTAACAGGTAAAATGTACCAGAACGACCTTGACTACATAGACGATAATGCAGAGCGCCTTGGACGGCAAAAGATGCGTTCTGATGCGATGAAACGACAATTCGCCATACATGGTAGTATCTCATCTACATGTCGCATCACCTCCCGCTCATGCACGTATCAGACTACAAGCGCACGCAGAAAGTCTTGGCGACGTGCCCCTTCTGTTATGGAGAGGACGATTCGCCTCCGAAGGTCCCAGTAATCGCCATGGGTACCCGTGCCTATCTTTCTTGCACGCTTACCGAGGAGCTGCTAGAAGGTCACTGTCTTATTGTGCCCATCCAGCATCACCTATCGATGTTAGAAGCGGATGACGATGTTTGGGATGAGGTTCGGGTATGTGGCCCGAAGTACTTGTAAGAGTATTGACTGATGCTTGGCTCAGAACTTCATGAAAAGTATCATGAAAATGTTTGCCGAGGAAGACAAAGGGGTTGTTTTTTACGAAACTGTGATCAATCTTAAGTGGCAAAAGCATACGTTCATCGAATGCGTGCCTCTGCCGTGGGAGCAATACGATGACATTCCACAGTATTTCAAGGTCGCACTCGTTTCTATCTGTAACATTCATGGCTGACCCGAACCTCAGGAATCGATTCTTGCTTCCGAAACGGAATGGTCACAACACAAAAAGCTAATTGACTTCTCCAAGCGACCCGGCGGTTTCAGGCGTGCCATGGTCCCTAACCTCCCGTATTTCATGGTTCAGTTTGACCACAAAGGCGAACGTGGTTATGGACACGTCATTGAAGGAACGGATGAGTCTGCCGCCGCAGGCGAGGAAGACGGTGCCGTGGACGAAGGTGACAAGGGCGGAGCCGAATTCCCAAGGTAAGTTGTTTATTGCTTGTTATGAAGATGCGGAGTTAACAAGCAGACAGGTACTTTGCAGGCGAGATTATAGGCAACGTAATGGATGTGAAGCCGAGGCGCTGGAGGAGACCTAGGCGGATGGATTTCCGGTTTAACATGGACCGGAGAGCGCAGTTCAGGAAGAAGTATGATAAGTTCGACTGGACCGGTATGATTGGGAAGTAAGGTATTGTGAATGTTCCATGTATTTTATAAACTGCGAGCCCCTATCACTCCTGAAGCTTCAGGTCTACACGAAAGAAGTTTGGAACTAACTTCAAGAGGGCGGTGTTGGTGGGAACGAGTAGTATCCATTCGTGCCCTTTGACTTGCGGTGTCTGTCCTGCTCGCTGCCCATGATCGTGAGAGCACAGAAACCAATGGTGAATTGGATCCGGGTCTGAGTCTGGGTGGTACTCCCGTAGCCCCCGATCATGACCTACGGGGCAGTGTTATATGCGCAGGTCCAATCGAACACCGGTCATCGATGATGGACATTGAGAACGCCACGCTTCCCGTGTTACTACAGTACCACAACTTCTCTACCGACACTATATAAGTCGCGGCCGTCGCGGACCACAGCCAACTTGTCGACACGTGCAAATATCGATGTTCGAAAATCCGATTGAGGATGCGGCTACTGTAAGCATGCCTGTAGGAGAGCCCCATGTTTTCACGGGCTCCAGATGACAAAGGTCACGGTTGTTACATGTTCATGTGCCTTTAGCGTACTTGTAAACAAGGTGGCTGCTGTCGGCGACGACCTTGTCTTCTGGTTTACAAGCACGCCACGATAGGGGCCCTCCTGTAGACCTGGTGTTGAATCGGAGCTTCCAACATTCATCCGTGCAACGATCGTGTAAACAGGGCCACTTGGTCCAGCGCTTGCAGTGGGTTCGACTGGTGAACCTACAAAAGGATAGCCGTAATGGAGACGACCACAAAGGAGGAGATAACCATAGTGGAGGACCACCAGCCTGCAACAGTCAAAATACCACCGAACAACGCGCATAGGTCCCCTATTTGGGCGTCTCTCGAGGAGGGCGACCGGTCCACATTAGTCCAAATACCATCGTACGACGCGCATTTCTCTCATATGTGGGCGTTTCTTGAGGAAGGCTTCGATCAAATCATGTCAGAAGGTGTTAATCACGCCAACTACATAGCCCTTTACACAACAGCTTTCCATTTCTGCCGCTCGCGAAGGCTTCCATCCGATCAACCAGACCTTTGGCCCGTCTCTAAACGTTCCGGTAAGTAACCGAGTACCCTATCTACGACCATGCACGAAGCTAACACTCATTGACACGGGAGCACATGTTTTATATCACAAACTGCTGCAGTACCTCAATTCGTGGTTGGAGGTGTTGAAAGAGGTGAGACCTTTCGTATGTTAGGTCGGATACTTGGTCGCCAATCGCCGGTTCTGTAGCAATCGACAGCCATGCAAGACGAGTCGTTGTTACGGTACTATGCCACAGAGTGGGCAAAATACACAACGGGAACCAACACGATCAACCGAATCTTGGCGTATCTCAACCAATATGGGGTGCAGAGTTGGCGAGATGTAGGTCGGAGGAACTTCTACCCGGTTTACACGGTAAGTGGTTTTCGTTACTTTGACGTTACTGATCCCGGTTTGTGACACGGCTAGCCCTTATGCGGTGGAAAGCCATCCTTTTCGACGACCTGCAAGGTGAGACCGGCAGGCTCGTCGGTGCTGTGCTCGGACTCGTCAGACATGAATGCAATGGGGAGACAATCGATCACACCCTAATCAAGGAGATTGTTGGTTCATTTGTCTCGCTGGGCTTTGATGATGCCGATGTCAAGAAGGCACTGCTTGACATTTGCAAAGGACACCTGGAAGTCCCAGTTGCCTTGGCTGTTGAGAAATATCGCGAGCCCAGCTCCGAGGTTACTTTTACAGAAAACAATTTCTCAGACCTCCTCAAGGAAGTTGACGAGCGTCTGCAAGAGGGAGAACGCCGAATAGACCGTTATTTTAATTCAGACATCCGAATCCGGCTCTTCGATGGTTGGAAGGTCCCCGCACCCTCGTACTTACTGAAGGAGTTCCAAAACCTCTTTTTTCGTAACAAGTTAGAAGACTTACGAAGGCTGTATGCAATATCTGTGCGTGCTCACTGGGAACTGGACCCACTCAGAACGCAGTTCGGAGAGCATGCGAAGGAGGCTGGGATGAACGTTGTGTCTCAGCTGATCAGCGAAGGTACTGGAGGTGCCGATGGTTTAGACCTCGGCATGTACGTGGATGCATTATTTGAGGTGCACCAAAAGTACTCGATGATAGTTGCGCAGTGTTTGATGGGGGACGTTGGGTTCCTTACCAGTCTTGGTGTGGCCTGCAAGAAGTTCGTAAACTACAACAATGCCACTGTCCCATCGGATACCAAGCCAGCTGAGTTACTCGTCAATTACGCTGATAGGCTTTTGAGGAGAAAGGATAAAACGGTCAATGAGGGAAATTTGGAGAGTTCACTCCACCGGCTGGTACGTCTGTCTATCGTGCGCCTAGCACCAGCTGACGAACTGCACCTTGACATTACAGGGGGTACTGTTCGTGTACATCGACGACAAAGACATATTCCGGGAAATCTATTCCATGAGGTTGGCAAAACGAGTTGTCTACGGCCTTTCAGTTTCGGACGAGGCGGAAGCGAGTGTAGTATCAAAACTGAAAGGAGTGTGTGGCTCGGATTACACCAGCAAATTGGAGCGGATGGTCACCGGTGAGCCTGTCAATTCGGTGCTACATTATCTCATGTCGCTCTCAGCTGTGAACGTTAGCAAAGATATCACGGATCAATTTAATAGGAGCATGGAACAGGACACTAGCGGCTTAGGCGTCAACTTCTCCATCATGATTTTCGGGATGAATTGTTGGCCCCTCCGCCTACCCAATACTGGCTTTATCATTCCACCCGAAATCCTCTCTACGTATGAACGTTTTTCGGAGCACTACCAAATGAGGCACAACGGTCGCAAGTTGACTTGGCTCTGGAACCATTCCAGGGCTGAGCTCACAGCCAATTACTTGAATCGAAAGTATATCCTGATGACAAGCTCGTATCAAATGGCCGTACTCCTTCAGTACAACCAATACGATACTCTGACTTTGGATGAGCTCATTGCGGCTACTGCGATTAACAGGGACATTCTGACAAAAGCCCTTATGCCACTTGTTAAGGCACAGATACTCATCAGCCAAACGACAGATCAATATGACTTGAATCCAAGTACGTTGGCATGGCCCTCCTATTTGAAGCTTGTTCTGACCCAAAGCCTGGATTTTAAACAAGCGAAGATCCGAGTGAATCTGAGCCAATCCATTCGGGTTGAGATGCGAGTTGATTCGACGGAAGTATTGAACGCAGTCAGTGAAGAGCGGAAGCATGTAATACAGGCTGCAATCGTCCGGTACGTTATTCTCGCTCGTGTTATTTGCTAGCAGAACTTACCATGCCCACTGCGCAGAACCATGAAAGCACAAAAGACGATGAAAAACCAAGACTTGATCCAGGAGGTGGTCTCGCAACTCTCGCAGAGATTTGTTCCGAACATATCAGACATCAAAAAGGCGAGTTACACATTATTATTCAAGAGGACTTTCACGTGCTCAGTACAAACATGAATAGGCAATTGAGGTGTTGTTGGAGAAGGATTACATCGCACGCACGGACGGGGCACAGGACACGTTTGCCTACGTTGTATAGAAACGGCTGCCTTGACTTTTGATGACTTCCAGCTAACGGATTCAGGACTATGTATATTCGATCTTGTATGATACTGACGACACGTATCAGAATAGAGGACACTTTCAACTCCTTGCACGAAGTTACCCGTGAGCCGGCGACCAAACACCAATCAGATGAACTCATCAAACAAAAAAGGTTCATCTAAGAGTTGGAAGGTTTGGAGGACGCCGCAGCTGCTCGAAAGCAGACTACGGACGTCTGAGAACGAAGCCAAGCATACTCACGACTCGCTAGATGCCTTGCTTCATCCTGAAATTTTTCAAATCGTTTTCTTCTGCGCAGCCGAAGCCTCCTCCTGACACCCCACCAGTACCCGAAGAAACCCCCCATCCCATCCAACGGGGTTGGCGCCCTGTTGATCCACAACCGACCAGAAGGGTTCGGAAGCAGAGGCAAGCCCCGCTACCTCAGGGAGAGCCAGGTATCGCCACGCCGAGGCACACACAGTCGTCGGCCACGTGGCAATGGCATCGTGAGTACCAACTGTGTCTGTCGACAAATAGTGACTGAGATATTTTTGATAGCCGATCCTGCGAGGGCACCCACGCCGCCGTCCGTCGAGCCCACGCTGGTAGTTCCTCATCGAGGTGCAAGTTCTGAATCGTTGTTTGGACCCCACTCGCCGCGCGGTTCGTTTCGCCGAACGTATGTAAATATCAATGTCGTCCTTTTAGTTCCCTGATTACTTGCCACGGATATGGGAACGATTTTATATGCTTCTACCATAATATTAGTGCTCGTCTTTTCTTCCTCTTCCTGACAGGCTAGTCCGACACCTTCGTAACAACGATAACTAACTCGCAGTGCTGGCGAGGGCGTTTTCTTTTAGTGCTCATGCTCTGTTACCGTACGCACACGCTTGGCCATACTGTATGGTTGAACCTATATTTCTCGTGTTTCACTTCTCGCGCTGGTGAAGGGTAACAGCACTATGACCTACATAGTGCGACCGATTATGCAAATGCAGAGTGTGATGACCGGGAATACATTTTGATGGTCCAGGACAAGGCTAGGCTATGGGGACATTACGGATAGCAAGTGTCACGACATTTTGTGTAAAGCAACGTCCTCGAGAACGGTCCTCAGTTTCCTAGCGAAGCCCTCGGTCAGTAGCACGGGCCCGCCTGAGGTGCAGAGCCGGTATGAAGGCATTGCCTGACAGATATCTGACAGGATCCAAGAAAGCAATGACACTTTGATGACTGCCGCGGCAGGGGGTAACCGTGGAAGACGTGCACCTTGACAATATCGCCTGGATCATCCATACGACTGGGAAGTGGGATATTGCGGCTATCTGTTTCGTGGGCGCGCGAAGGAAGAGTGAGGAGTTAACGCGAATGCCAGGTGAAAAACGCCGTATACGCGTGTCCATATATACGTACGCAGAAGTGGACGAATTCCAGAATATGGAATCCAAATGGGTGGTAGAACAGGTCTGGCCTGTCGGGGCCCAGGTCCACAATACGTGCCTGCGAAGAGATTGCACGAAGTGAGCACGGAATCACTGCACCGAAGTGTATACAAGGTGGCCGTTGTGGGGGGGGGGGGGTCCCACTAGTTGGCAACCACACCATCCTCACAGCAAGCGTGCGGGTGACGAACCGTCGATGTGGAGTCGTACTCGCTTCGATGTCAAATTGCTTTCCTCCTAGAACTCTGTCAAGTTTAGCCAGTCTGGTCTCGACAGACTCATGACGATAATTAGGGAGTTACTCGCGCAGAACGTCATACGTACTACATATTGCGCGTGGGGGCAGTTCAGCCAGCCTCACGTCGAGGGGACACAGCAGTCGAATCGACCAAGGTGCTGCTCATTGCATGAAGTTGGAAGTGCTGCATGGCCAAAAAAAAAAAGTTCTGCGCGGACATGTTTATGTACTGTGTGGTTTTGTCTAGCCTGACGTCCACCAAGCTCACGATGCAGTCGCTGGGCCCGAGCTTCAAGCTTGCCTCGAGGTCGAATGGAGGTTCTATCCTGGCGGCATTTTCGCCGCCCAAGGTAGCTGCATTCGCGCGTTCGTTGAGTACCTCGCAACGCTCTGCCCTGCGACGCTCGTATCTGTATGGTCTGCGAACGCTAACCACCCTCGGCGGTATCATTGCTGATTGTATTGCTTACAGTACCCGCTGCGTCGGATCGCATGCTCGCGAAGTCATTGTCTTTTGCCATACCTCCCGATGTCGTCATATATGACTTGGAGGACAGCGTACCTCCCTCCGCGCAGGACAAGATCAATGCAAGGCAGCGGTTATGCCATTTCCTTGGAGTTCGTACCTTGCATACTGCCATTCTGGAACTCGCTGACTCGAAGGAATGGTAACAGAGCATCCCTGCAGATAAAGTCGCATTTGCTGAACGCATCGCGGTGAGAGTAAACGACGTAACCACTCCATTCTTCGAGGCCGACATATCAGAAGTAGTAAGGGTCATGCTTAGGCAATGGTATCCACTGGAGAATGACCATATATCCAGCTCAAGTCCCCAGCTGTGGGCACGCTAGTTCTGCCCAAGATCAACTCGATTGAGGATCTAGATCGCGTTTCCCGCACTATACGTCAACATTCGACCTCCTCTTGTTCGCCTCGTATTGTAGCGAGTCTCGAAAGTGCTCGTTCAATATGGAATCTCAGAGACATTGTACAATGGAAGTCCAAGTTCGGTGCGCAGAAGGGGGGACAACTTGGGGCACTACTGGCATGCATCTTCCTTTCTTGTCCTAACTTACAACTCAACAACGCCTCAGTTCGCATCGGAAGACTGTATGAGCCACCGTCTAATCTCCCTGGCGCATGCCACTGACGAATCAATTAGACTGTGCAGATACGTCCGCCGTGCGGACTGCATCGCGACAGGAGCTTCTTTTTGTGCGTTCACAGATCGTTATCGCAGCCAAAGCTTCTGGACTTGAAGCTATAGATATGGTATGCGTATCACGTCATTTCGTGACACGAGGCGACTAACGCCATCTAAGGTTTGCATAGATTACAAGGATTCGGGGTACCTTCGTGATGAATGCGAGGATGCACGACGATTAGGGTTCACGGGAAAGGTCTATCCATCATCAGCTCCAGGGCCCAGCTGACGGTCTAGCATACAGCAAGTCATCCACCCTGCACAGGTGGAGACTGTGAACGCCATGTTCCTGCCAACAGAGAAAGGTTCTACCACTGCCACGACGGTTATGGACACCAGCTGATGACGAGTCCCCAGAGATTCTGCGCGCTGCTAAAATTATCCACCGAATGGACGCGGCCCACGCGTCAGAGAAGGGAGCATTCGGTCTTGAAATAGGGGATGGAAGGAAAGAAATGATCGATGCGCCTATGTTAAAGCAGGTATTTCCCTCCTTTGACGTGGGTGGCGGAATGCTGAACAATTACGGCAACGAGGCCAAGAACACGATACAACTCGCACGGGCTGCGGGCCTAGAAATTCCCAAGGTTTCGTGATCGCCGTGTACTGGGCGCAGGGCAACACAAAAAGCGTGGTGGTCCCAATACATTGCCTTGGGCTCGTATGATATAACACATTTTATGGTTCGGGCCTATACTCTTCCATTCCTGTCAGCTCCGTACTTGGTACAAAATAGAAAATGACTGGCTGCACGAACGGTTTTGGGGCTACGGCTGTGTTGCTATTTGCAGAATTGTATGTATCCAAAGATAGACGTGACTTGAATTGGGTCATTGATCAGAGCGCCCATCAACGTTTAATAGGTGGGTGCCGGCCGGTTGAACGGGTATAAAAGTCATGGGGCGCAGTCGTACGACTACAGCACGCTCCTTGCCCAGTTTCCACACATTCTCATCATTACATCGACTTTAAACTATGAGCAGCAGAGGACGTGGCATCCCTCGTGGGGGGCCCAGGGGTGGAGGTTTCACAGGTAACAGAGGAGGAGGCGGAGGAGGACCTACGGGTAACAGGGGAGGAGGCGGAGGTGGAGGTTTTACGGGTAACAGGGGAGGAGGAGCAGGAGCAGGCTTTACGGGCAACAGGGGAGGAGGAGGAGGAGGAAGTTCCACAGGCAACCGGGGTGGAGGCGGAGGTTTCACGGGAAATAGAGGTGGCCCACCCGACCGAGGTGGCCCCAGGGGTGGTTATGCCTACAGCGGCGGTGGTCAACAGCGGGGTCGAGGTGGCGGGCCAACAGGTGCAGGGGCTTCTGGAGATAGGATTTTCGGAAGCCCTGCGCCTGTTGACCAACGCCTTCAGAGTTCGGACTCACTTGTGCAGGTTCTAAAGAAGCTGCCGTACAAACCAGAGCGTCCCCACCGCCCTGGGTTTGGCACGTTGGGAACCCCAATCACAGTGCGAGCGAATTTCTTCGCGGTCAAATTCGAAAAACAATTCATCTACGATTACGCTGTCGAAATCTCTCCAGACAAGTTTCTTAAAAAGAAACGTGCGAGACTTTTCACTTTACTGGAGCAAAGCGAACATCCTCAATGGCGCGAGTTGGCGCCGTACATCGCCCACGACGGAAGTGCCAAGTTGGTTTCGGCCAAGGAGCTTCCTGAGTCATTGGAAGTTCCAATTGTCTTCCGTGAAGAGGATGAAACTCGCTCCTCCCCGTCTGAGGACACATACAAGTTCACCTTCGAGTTGAAACATAAGCTGGACATCCAACAATTGAACAGGTGGGCTCGTCTCAGTTCCCTTGCAGGAGTCGGACTCACGTCCTGTTAGTTTCCTGAACGGCGAAACTTCTCACCGCGACTATGACTTCTCTCTCGTAGTCGCGGCATACAACTTAGTATTGCAATCTCATGCTGCCCACAATGGTGTTCGTGTCAAGAGCGGACGTGACGGTGGTGGGAGCCGGTACTTCTTTTCTCCCAGTCCGGGGGAAAGGTTTGACCTCTCTTCGCCGGGGGTGGTGGCGTGGAAGGGGTTCTTCATGTCTGCTCGCCCTGTTTACAAGCAGTTGATGGTGAACATTGGAGTTTGCATGACCCCTTTTTACGAGTCTGGTAGCCTGGCGGATGCCATCCTGCAATTTCAGGGGCGTTCTCAAGGTGCCGTACCGCAAAGATTCGCCCAGAGACTGAAAGTTACAACAGCGCACCTCGGCTACAAGAGCACCAAAGTGTTACACAAGATCACGGGCAAATCTGCAAGGGATACATTCTTTTCATGTGACGAGTTCAAAAATCCCAAGATGTCTGTCGAAGATTATTTCAAGAGAAGTGCGCACCAAAACATGTCGTGCCCCCACTTCCTGCTGACATTGGAATAGAGTACAACATCAAGTTGAAACATGCGAACGACCTTCCTGTCGTTGATCTAGCTGGCAAAAACGCGAAGCATCCCATTTACGTTCCAGCCGAATTGTGCCAAATCGCAACCAACCAACCGTTCAGGGGGAAGCTCAACGATATCGAAACACAGAAGATGATTCGCCACGCATGCAACCCTCCTGCGGACAATGCACGCGCCATCACTGGCCGTGGGCTTGCCAGCCTTGGCCTGTCCCAGACCAATAACACCGTTCTTCACAACTTTGGCATCGAGATAGATCATGACATGACTGTTATTCCCGCTCGAGAATTGCCCCCTCCAAAGGTCAACTATGCTGCTGGCCGTCCCCCGAACGTCAAGGATGGTAGCTGGAACATCTTGGACGTTACATTCCACCAAGGTGCGACTGTCAAATCCTGGTGTGTTCTTGTGGTTTGGGACGGCAGACAACCGGCCTTCGGTGGCAATCCTAATGACCAGGGCTTGACATCAATATGGAAAGGGTTTGCCAAGAAGTGCCAGCGCAGTGGTATGAAGGTGGAGAAGGATCCAAAAGTTGTGTTCACCCCTCAGCTCCCGCCACAGGCGAGGGACCCAAACCGTCAAGGGGCTCTTAACATGATCCGCCAGACCATCGTCGACAACAACGATAAAAATCACAAGCCGTCCTTTATCCTCGTCCTCTTGTCCGGTCGCGACAATTTCATTTACCCAGGCATCAAGCGGATGTGTGACGTGGTCCTCGGACTTCACACCCTTCACATGCTAATTGAAAAGGTTCTGAAGGATGAACGCAAACAGGACCAGTACTTTTCGAACGTTGCTCTTAAGCTCAACGTCAAGTTAGGTGGCATCAACCATATACTTGACGCCGCAAGCACCAAATGGCTCACGCAGAAGAAGACAATGGTGGTGGGCATGGACGTAACCCATCCCAGCCCAGGCAGCCTTGCAGGTACCCCATCCATTGCTGCGGTCGTCGCAAGTGTCGACGATAAATTCGTCCAGTTCCCCGCCAGTTTACGTTGCCAGAAGTCGAAGAAAGAGGTGTGCTTTATTCCTGACATTGGGCGACGCCAACTCAACTGTTTCTAGATGATCACCGAAGTGGACAAAATGATGATCGAAAGGTTGCAGCGATATCGAGAGGTTAATAAGGTCTTACCGGACCGCGTCTTTGTGTACCGCGATGGTGTGTCGGAGGTATGCATCTTTCTCGACTTGTCGGAGGGTATCTCGAACTTATATACTTCAACAGGGTCAGTTCGACACTGTTCTGGAGGAGGAACTCCCTGCTATCCGAGATGCCTTCCGACGTATGGGTTCTGGTGGAAAGTCGTATGACCCTGCATTGACAATCATCATCTGCGGCAAACGCCATCATGTGAAACTCTTTCCCGACAGGCCCGAGTATGCTGATAGGAACGGTAATACACGCCCTGGAACTGTTGTCGACAAGGGCATCACATCCATGTACGTGTTTCGCACACTCATAGGCCATATAACCCCTCTCACCTGATGATATCTCAGCTTTGATTTCGATTTCTACCTCCAAGCACACGCCGGCCTTCAGGGCCACGTCAAAGGCACTCACTACACGGTTGTATACGACCGGAACAAACTCGGGGCAGACGAAATTCAACAAGGCCTAAACACCGCGAGTTACTTGTATGCCCGTGCCACAAAGGCCGTGAGTCTCGTACCCGCAGCCTACTATGCCGATTTGGCATGCGAACGTGGCCGCTACTACCTCAGCCAATTCCTCAATGCAGACGAGAAGTCGAGCACACTGATCTCGAAAGGTAACTCTAAGCAAGCGAAGGAGGAGGCGGAGGCAAAGGTGTTCAACGAGGCGTTGAAGGTATGGGGTCAGGGCGTGCATGCGGATTTGAAGAATTCCATGTTTTACATTTGAGTCTGACCTCGTGCTACTTGTTCTGCTACATACATATGTTCCTATGTTTTTCGTATCCGGTGATCGCTAATATGTACTCTAACTAGGGCGCGCCGCGCCAACCAATTGTCTCATTAAAAACCTCTTTCCGCAACCAGCGTGAAGGCTTGAAGCAATGCATGATCTGAATTCGTGACGCAACGAAACATAAAAAAAACACCACGCAATAAATGGAACGCTCAGATCAGGGTTCACGAGCATGTACTAAACTCTCTCCTCCACGCACCGACCCACGCCATCAAGACATATATGAGGCCTGCGGGAAACAAACACACCCTTGCTACGACTCCCCAGTCCCACCTGCGCCCGCTGGACCGTCCCGGCATAGGCCCAACTCCCGAAAACGAGTTAGGAGATTGTGGCAATAAATTGCTGGTTACCCATATTTGAATGCTCCGAGAGAAACAGGTTGTAGTGCCTATGACTGCCCAGCAGACATCAGGACGGATGGTGGTCCAACGAAGGATGGCCACATCAAATGTCCTAAGAGCATCGTGATCTAATGCGGTGTTCATACCCCAACTCCCCATGATATTGAGGGTGAAATGAGTGGCTGGCCAGCAAATGGCTTGAAGAGCAAGAAGACGAATAAGGGTGGATAATGGGTGATAGTACGCACGCCAGCGGTGCAAAAGACCTGTCGTGAGTTTCAGACACTGATGTGCTGTAAGAAGTGCCTAATTCCAGACAGGAGAAATCTTAGGGCGCTGTATAGGATAAATTCAGACCAGCCAAGTGCGAAAACGCACCCACAACACTGCCAGGAAGTAGTCCCCCCTATCCGGAAGTGCTCGTCTACCCCAAGTTTCGGTTGTCATATGACTGCACCCGCCGTGTAGAACATGAGGATATCCTGGTGGGCTGCAGAGACACCATATGTTAAGAGACGCGCCTACGACGGCCGGTACTACTGATGAAAGTCTGGAAATTTCAAAGAGCAGAGTTGTCAACGTGCTCGGTGGTATGAGAGGTTCCGATTGTGGTAAAATTCGAGAAGTGGGAAGGTGCCTGGGCTGAACGAAAGAGCTGGTGCTCAGGTACCGCACAGACAAAACGAAATGCTACCCACGGGCTCGTCTGCTTCCGTTTCCGTTTCACCTGCACCCAACTGATCGAGTGCCGTTGTTATTTGAGCGCTCTTTGGTCTGCGCCAGCCTAAGCTCTGACCGAGGATGACACGCAGATTATTTGAACGACCGGTGGCCGGAGGGTGTCGGACTGGTCGAAATGACTCTTGAGAAGTCCTATGTCGCATAGCGGATATTCTGTCGTCGTCCTCGTGGTGCGTTTCGTTGTCCTGACGCGCCAAGGACCCCTCATGTTGTTGAGGGGTTTGGGGATAGTGTTTACTAGTGGTCATGGACCAAACAACCCTTGGCTGCTAGGGGTGAGCCAAGGCGCCTGATCAACACACCGACAGAAGCGCAAAGGTGAACACGGCGTTCCGGAAGGTATAAAAGTTTGAGGCCGGCAATGCAAGTAGGCTCGTACTCGACTTCCGCTCAAGAGTAAGTGGCCATTACAGACTTAGCGCTGACAGCGGCTAACAGCGCAGTAGTCAGTCACCATTAAAAAGCCCGAGACAACCGTATTCCTCGACTTCGACTTGCTTATCATCGAGCCTAAACAGTAGCTATCTATTAACCAGCGCCCATATGTCGATCACGAACAATGTCATATCGTTATCACTAGGTATGTACATGTAAATTGTCCAGGGGCAGCGGCTATGAAGTCGTGGCAGATGACACGTTGGCTTTGACATTCGGCATCTTCTTCTGTCCCGTCGTAAGTTGCTCCACGTCCGCCTCTTTAAAGTAGTGCGGAGCGACTGACGAAATCGACGTCAGCCTACGTCCTTCTAGACCCGGTACTCGACCGGAAACGGCTTACCTTCCAATAACCAAGCTGGTTTGATCTCCATAATTTGTCTGTTTATTGCGATCAGTCACAAGGGTCATTACACGATGCCGTTCAACTAACCTCATATACGACTTGGACGTCATCACCAGCTCGTAGTATAGAACCGCTCTCACTGGAGGCTGGTGTTGGAACAAACTCGATGATGGGTGGATGTATACAGTTTGGTTAGTCTTGAGCGTCCTGTACGAGTCTCCGCTCTTTTGTAAGGCAGCCTAAGCCCCGAAATTATGAGCCCACCACCAAAAGCGCACTGGCCAGACGAATCAACTTACCGTATTGTAAAAGTATCCCGCGGTAATCGCCTTTTGAATAGGCGTGATATCATTGGAGTTAGGGTTGCTCTGTACGATGACCTCTACGCGTTCGCACAGGCCCGCAAGCTGATCTCGAATATCCCGTGCACGGTTCAGGCTCTTGTACTGAAGGAACTGTTCATAGCAGAATTGCTGCGAATAGTTGGTATCCGCCCACTGTTCCCAGACGTTTAGGAGTGTGAAATGGTCGCCGCCTGCACGAACAAAGTTTTGTCGAGCCTGATCAGCATGCAACTTCTTGTCCTTTGGTCGATAGAACAGCGAGGACGACTCCGAAAGCATAGCTATGATAGTCAGTACCTGCGACACGCGTCAGATAGTTCAGGACAACCAAAGTGAGGAAAATTACCTCGTCTGTACACACATATTTCTCGCTCTCTATTATGGCCTTGCTAAGCATAGGATCAACAGGGAATTCTGCCATCCTTCGACCAAGTTTTGTCATTTCACCTCGGTCGTTCAGGGCACCAAGCGCATATAGCAATTCGAGCGCACGGATCAATGTTTCCCCTGGTGGAGGGTCCATGAATTCGAACTCCATGAAATTGTTAATCCCAAGGGACTTCAGGACAAGAACAGTCATCCCGAGGTTTGTCCGTTGAATCTCAGGGACGGTGTTCTCCTCAAGTTCATTTGCGTATGCCCATTTTGTGTAGAGCCGGAAAGCTTTTCCAGGCCCTACTCGGCCCGCACGACCAGCACGTTGATTAGCCGAAGCCCGTGAGCACTAATACAGATTCTTGTCAGGGGATTTAAGTAATTCCCAGGAACACAACAACTCACAGGAACGACCACTAGGGAACTCATGCCCGTTCTTGGATTGTAAGCATTCTGCTTCACGAACCCAGGGTCGATCACGAACACAACCCCGTCTATGGTGATACTGGTTTCTGCGATATTCGTTGCCAAAACCACCTTGCGTGCTCCTGGAGGGGTCGGTTCGAAAATCTTCGCCTGCATATCTGAAGGTAAGTTGGAATAGATTGGACAGATTATGAGCTCCGCAATCTTGTTCCCAAGAGTACGGGCAGTTTCCTGAAGGCTTTCATGAGCCGCTTCAATCTCGTCTTGGCCCTAAAAAGTCCTTCAGCACGGAATTGACCAAGACAAGAATTACAAGAAGACTCACAGTGAGAAATACAAGGATATCACCTTTGGGCTGGGTTGTGTGAATCTGGAATACAGTCGTTATAGCCGCGTGAAGATAATTGGCTTCCGGTTGAGGTGTGTAATGGATGTCAACAGGATATCGCCGACCCGGAACTGCAGGAGGAAACGTCAATCGGGTTCAGAAAAAAAATAAAATAAACGGTGCTCACCGTAAAACACAGGTGCATTGTCGAAGTATTCACTGAACTTCTCTGCATCCATCGTAGCACTCGAAATAAGCAGCCTTAGCTCGGGCCGGAACCTTGCAATATCCTATCCCGATTGATTGAGACCTGCAAAAAGACAACGACGATGGGTAACACACCTTAACGAGAGCAAACAAAATATCCGTACTGAGTGTGCGTTCGTGTGCCTCGTCGATGATCAATGCCGAGTAAGATGCGAGATCTGGTTCCGTCAGGAATTCTCTCAATAGCATTCCGTCGGTCATGTATTTGAGTACGGTTTTGTCGCTTGTACAGTCCTCGAACCGGATCGAGTACCCAACTTCGTAACCGACCTTGGTCCCCATTTCTTCAGCGACGCGAGCAGCAACGGACATGGCTGCCACCCGCCGCGGTTGCGTGCAACCAACTTTCATCCCTCCAGCTGTATAACCAGATTCATGCAGATATTGGGGAAGTTGCGTCGTCTTCCCGGAACCTGTTTCTGCTACAACAATCAATACCTGGTGTTCCTTGATGGCAGCCAGGAGCTGCTCGCGGTAGGTATATATAGGTAGCGACTTGCGGGTTTCTTCGATACTCTTGGCTAGTGTCGAACATCGTAAACTTTTACGATTATGGGGTAAGTTTGGAATACTCACCTCTCCTCTCGGCTTCTTCGATCTGTTGTTGCAGGATCTTGTCTTTAGCACTCAGCGTACCCTCTCCCTTCATTGTCTGGTCCATGACAAATTTGATAGTTTGACTCTCGTCGAACACATACTCATATTGATCCACGAGCTCTCGTTTGTCCATAGCACCTGTTTTGAAGGTGCTATGCCGCGTTTGACTGGCCTCCCACTGATCGACATCCGTGACAAACTGATCGTCCTTGGGCTTTGCTTCCTCGTAGCGCTGGTACAACACGTTCTCTTTCTTCTTCTTGTCGATCTTCCCCTGTTCAGTGAAATAATCGTCGGGCAACTGATATCCTTCCCACTTGTCATTGATTCTGAGGCGCTCCTCGACCAGCTTCAGAAGTTCTTTCTTCCGCTCTAGCTCTCGCCTTTCTCGTTTCGAAATTTTCATCCCAGAGAAAAGAGCTTCATCATCTGCAATCTCCCTACGAAGCAGTTCGATTTGTTGAATCTCACGCTTGGTGAGGTACTCCTGACGAGAATGTAACCGCAGAGAAGGTAGTGCATGTTCTCGAGCTTCGGAGTCATCCGCGAGCTGCCTACGGAGTGCGGCATCAGTAGCACCAGGGCCTGCTGCGCGAGAGGATCGGTCCTCGACCATTTTCTTCGTCTTTTCAAGGTCACGCATGCGAACGCGTTCGGCAAACTCGTCACGAGACTTCAGATCCTCTAATCGTTCTCGTTCTTTGCGGGCATCTTCGTCCTCGACCTCAATATCGAGATCTTCGTCGTCGGATGGAGGTCGTTCTCGAGGAGAAACAGAACCTTGAGGTCGACGTCGCTTGCGAGATTGGTCTTCCCCATCGCTTTCCCACTCCTTTGCATCCAGTTCCCTCTTCCTCAGATTCTTCCCTCGCCTTTCTTTCGACGGACCATCTCCTGCAGGTTTACCCCTGGATTCTACCACAACCGATTTCACCTGCTCCTCTTCCTCCACTAGGAACCCATATTTCCGCGCGCTCAATTCTCTCGCTTCCCGTTCTGCCTGTCTCCTTGCAGCCTCGTCTACACCACCAGCCTTTCCTTTGTGCTTCGATTTTCGAGGGATGCGGACGAAAAGTTCATTCACGAAGACATGGGCCTCGGCGGTGTTGGGTAGACCAGATGCGGACAAGAATCCGAAGAGGGCGTCTGGCGACTTCGCTGACGACGCTACAAGGAGCAAAATACAAACAACGCGTCACAGGCGGTGGGGAATAGTAACAATCTGGAATCAACTTACCGGAGGCAGCGACGAAGTCAGCGGTAGTTTTGTCTGCAAGACCGAAAAACTGATGAAAGTGTGAACATGTTGTATGGCTAGAAACAATGGATATGACTAGTAGACTTACCCTGAGACAGTTGTCGCTGATGAATCTGTTGAGCTCTGTGGACATCCGAGCGACGTTTCCCCCCTGGTGGATCGAAGAGCCTCAGGACTCGGCGGTAAGCAGTGTGACACCAGTGGCGGTGACGTCACGGTGGGTCACACCTCATACTCTTTTTCAAGACTAGCCTAATTCCTTGTAGCGGGACGCCGAAGGCAAACATTCTTTTTCCGCGCTTCCCCTTCTCTTTTCATCACCTATCTAAGTGAAGAGCAAGAAAACGGACGGGCTCCCATCGTGCTTTCGACCCATTGACTCCAAGGCGTGCGCACAATTCTACTACGCATTGATGATATCCAAGATGCGGCCTTGCAACGCGATATATACACATGGAAACATTTCGTCCGCATCGATGACCCAGCGTAACAGTAGCGTTTCGGTGAGATCGAGGTGGCTTGTGCAACGTGTCTCTTACTAAGGAAGAGAAACGAGCCACCCTTTCTTTCTTTCTTTATATATACATATTCACATTCCATCCGGTAAGTGCGGGACTTCTCTCGTGCGATGAGATGAGTACACGACGGATCCGCCTGTGGGATGTCTACCGTCGTTCAAAAATTGTTCAAACTGGTAAAGAGAAGACAGGCACGTGGATTTCTCATGTAGTCTTAGTTTTTCCTTGACTTTTGAGACATGTCCACGATATTGAATTGTCCCGGGTATAGTAGGAAAGATTTTTTTAGGCAGAGATTGACTTTCTGTGGTTGGACTCACCTAGACCCCTTCCGAGTACGATCTGCGTCTCCTTCGGTCGGTAAGATTCACGCGCACGGGCGAGAAGAACAACTCACTCAAGTACTGGTCATCTTATGCACCAAGAAGATGACATGCGACTCTGGAGAACCACTCGCTCTAACGGGTGGGCTACGGCTTGGCCATTCATCCTGATAATGCACTTCTCGTTCTCTTCCATTCCCCAAACACCAGATAAGTCCATCAGCCCTTCAATGGACCCTGCCCTGAACAGCCAGCGTATGTAAACGTTTCCACTCGTTTGCCCGTGCCTCGTGGGCACTGAGCGTACACGGTACCGGCGTGGTGAACGGGGACTATGTATTTACCTTGAATCAGCCTACGAGGATATGAAGTCCCTTACCACGCCTGTCTTTGATACCATTCGCCGGAGGCCCCGCTTAAGTTGTCATATCAGAAGTATTATGAGTGGCATCGCGCACGGTGCGATTGCATCATGTCGTGTAGGCACCGCCTGTGTCTCTCCCCGATCATAAAATTTGTACAACAAATCCATCACCTACCGTACTTCGGTATGACTTGCCCGCAAAATATTCGGAGAGTCGTCACGGTGGCACAGCCCCTTCCAGCGGTCTTCCGGTGACTGCACGCCACGTCCCCCGAGGAGACGACGGTCGTATCTGACCGTAAATTGAAGTTCACCGAAAAAAAAGAAAAATCGGGCCCGCTTTCGCGTCGACTGATCCCAGACGTCACGTCAGTCTCGCTCGGCTACGTTGACCGTACAATGATTGTCTTAAAAGAGACAAGTCTGTCAAGTATCCGTCAAATCGTTATCTGTCATTAAACCCGCTACGTGGTCATATGGTATCCCAGGCGCACTTGTATGAAGAAAAAGTATACTAGAAAGAGTTCGCATCCATACCTCCTAGCAGGTAGCCGTGCGTTGCAGCGCAGCACTGTCCGTAGGGAAGGTTGCTAAGTGACCACGTTGGAAATAGGTGAATGGGTGGTGGTAAGGAGTGTATTAGACGAGTGCCATCCGCAGGAAGACGGACATCATGGCATGTGGTTCCGCGGCAACCATGGAACGGCGGTGAGACGGGCACAGACCGTCTGAGGATGTGTGGTGGAAAGGGGGAGGGGGGCTAAAGGACAACAAGCCCGGGAGGAATGAACGTGGAGGACTTGAAGGTGCTGGATATGTAAACAAGTTACTTGAACTAGTTGAGTAAACTAGAGGTAAAGGCCCCCCGTCTGTAGGGGAAGTAAAAGGATGCTGTCACGAAATTACCGAGAACGAGCAAAAGTAATGAGGGGCTTGCAACAGTCGAAAGGGTTGTCATCGAAAGTGTGGAAAGGCAGCGGCTGGGGTAAAACGGGAGGAAGGAGGTCAGAATGCGAGATGCAGGCGTAATACCACTACACGTCAGAAAATGCAACAACATGATGGGTGGGGGTGGGGGGGTGGACTGCAGCAAGAAGGTATCCGAACAGGTAGTTCAACCGACAATGAGAACCGATCTTCAAATAAAATTAAAAAAGCGAACGCGTACAGGAAACCTAGTGATCTTGCGCTCTATCACCAGTTTCACTCAGGGTTTCCACTCTAACGCCCCGTGACGAGCCCACGCTACGGATGTCCCTGCCTTCCTCTGCCAATTCACGGTTTATGACATCGTCCTTCCCAACGTCATTTTCCTCTACAGGTGTTTCAGCAAAATCGGGTTTTCGCAAGGCCTTCCGGAATGCATCCGCCATGATCGCTGCATCTGCACCCGAGAACGGACCAGAGTCACCTGCAGAGTGAGCTTCTGATACGCCATCTGGGGAAACGACAGAAGGAGGTCGGTGGTGTTCTGAAGAGGTTCGGCCAAGAGCAGCAGCACCACCGACGCCTACTAACAGAGGAAGGTTTGGCGATTGCTGGTGATGAGCATCTGCCATCATGGGAGAAGCGGAGCCCATAGACCCACGGTTCGATTGTAACTCCCGTTTTCGTATACGTCGGAGAATAAGCCAAACCAAAATGACTCCTGCAACGATGGCCAGAAATCCGAGGACGACGATGACTGCAATTGCCCAGTGAGGAAACACTGAATTGTCTTGCTGTGGCTGAACGCTAGAAGACGGGTTTGCAACTCCCGCTTGAGTGCCCGAAGCGACAGAAGCAGTGGAGGCAGTTGAGGCAGTTGATAACGATGAATGAACAGAGAGTGTTGACTGGGCAGACACGGACGATAGCGAAGCAGAAGACGAAAGCATAGTTGACAAAACCGAATCGGCATACGTCGTTTCTGGAATGGCATTGCTTCAGATGGAAGGGGGAAACGGTAGAGAGACTTGTACATACGGACTGCGAAGAATGTTGGATTAGTCGTTTGAGAGCCATCGAGACCGTCTTGGTTCGTTACGATCCAAAAGAAAGGATAAGACAGGTTTTGGCCTGCTTGCCAAGACGCGCCTGTGGTACCGAACCAGCTGTCGTTAACGGGCAGATTGTACTCTCCCGCCGCACCCGTCGGATTTTGCACGTTGGTAATGGAGAACAGTGCCTCTTGAGTGTCGGCATTGAAGAGGTATAAATTGACGAGGTTAGTTTGGGTGAGTTGCGGACGTCGACTGTTCCCTGTGGGGGGTATGAGTGAAGGGGGGAGAGGATGGGAAGCGAGGTAGACCGACAGACGACGGCTGCCCACTGGTGTTGAAATACCTGTTCCCCGGCGGCGGGAAAGCACGTCACGTTGTTGTTGTTGGCGTAAAGTTGACAATTGACTCTCGCTTCCTCTGCACGACCATGTCAACGTGAGTGATACGAGACGAGGCGCGTCGAGCGAGGTATAACGGATCGCGACGGAGAGGAAAATGAGTGAGATGACACGTACCTACGGCAGCAGAATCGGAGATGGTAGTTGAGTCTTGTCTAGGTGTGGGTGGAGGGGCAAGGCCCTGCGGCATAGGTTCCCTGCTTGATCTGAGGTATGACGATGGCGGAGGTGTTTGCGCAGGCCACGGCGTAACCGGGCTGGGTGACATGTCGGCAAGTCAGAGAGGAGGTGTAAGAATTTTCTAGTAGAACTGTATGAGCACTAGGAGTAGGGGTGGGAGATATTAGCGGTGTGAAATCGAGCGAGGCTTTCACGGAGGGAGAGAGAGGGGATCGACCGAGCCCTCCCAGGAGGACACACCCTGACAACGCCGAGAACAACCGACAACGACGACACGCTCAGCGGCGACGGGAACGACGGCGACAGCGACGACGACGACGACGACAACGACAGCGAGGGCGAAGCGACGACGTCGAGTAGTTTTGCACACGGCCAGCTTCTTGCAAAATGACAACCCAAGGGATTCTCTCCCCCAAAGACCTCGTGGACTGTGATTAGGTAATATACACGGAATTTACCCAAAAAGTAAACCGACATTTTCGTTTCGAGGGCGGAAATTCAAAATATCCCCGTTTAAGGCACGTTGTGACGAGAATAGCATCATATTTTGATATGAGGTCATCACATCGTGGGAACTCTCTCGGCAGTATCCGGGGACCTTTTTTCTTTTTTATTTATTTTCTCTCGCGGAGAGGATACCCGGAGCGGTCCGGCTCGAGATTTGATGCGCACCTCTGCAGGCCTGCTGTTCCGTACTGTTCGGAGGGAAACTGTCCAAGAGCTGTCGGGCTTCCAAGGTGCAAGTATCCCAAAGTACACACCGACTGCTGCGAAACAACCCGTTCCGGAAACGTGATATCCTCCTGGCAGTGGCAGCTTGAATTTTCTTTTATCGCTCACCAGTAAAACGCATGCACACACACGGTCTCCGCTGTCATTCACCGAGTAGCGGGTGAAATTGCAGCTACCGTCGCCGCCGTCGTCCAAGACTAGACGGCGGGCGCTGCCAGGCAACTGCCTTGTTCACCCGCTCAACGTCTCAGTGCGTCGGCACTTCATGGATCGACGCACCCTCTTAAAATATTTATCTGCGCAACCGGCGAAAGTAGAGGCCCTCCTATTGGTATTGTACTGACGCACGGCATAACTTATTTAGGCAGACTTCGCCGGACAGGGTCCTCATCATGGTATACTGGCGAGTCCGCGGTTCCCAACGTTACTTCCACCCGAGTTTCCGGAGACGACAAGTATAATTGCGTTGTACACTACCAACGGCCAAATAAGCCCGTGTAGTTCGAAGAACCCGTCCACGTGTGAGCCTCCGCAACAACTACAGAATCAACCTCCATGCTCGCCGGCATTCCCAGTAGCATGAATACGTTTGTCAAATGTGCAGACTCCTGGTTCTCGACTTGTGACGGTCATTCACGAGGCATTGTCTCGCTTGCAATGTAACATTCTTTCCTTCTCCTTGACGACGAGACCAGTCATCAACGTTTCAACCGTTGAGGCATGTCAGCAGGCACCAAGACGTCCTCACAATCATCATCGCTATGCAAGTCAATACCCGTTGTCGGATGTAATACAGAACAGTTTGACGACTGCGCGTGGGTACGATGCATGAAATGTCAGGTCACAAGGTTATGCAGTCAACCCCAGAAGCCGTATTGAACGGAAACGCGAGTCGCCTAAGAATATTCGCTATTGCAGTAGCTGAGACTATGTGGGTGGGATATTTAAAATGCGGGATTTGACTTTGCGTGGAACTTGACATCTTACGCGGCACCGGAGAAACACTGCAGCTAGTTCCGAGGTATAGCTACTTGCTATTGGGTAGTCGCAGGCCATGTCAGCGTCCGAACGAGGGTATTCCGTGTTGCTGAGCTCGTTGCATAGGGCATCGGCACCCACCCCTCCTCTGTCGACACTTCAGGGTCTCATCGTTCACTACCTTGCACGACTATCGCCAGCACCGACTCCGCTAGCGGCCACCATCGTCGGCAGTCCGTTGTTCCGGCCATTCTCACTCATCAAGCTTGACGCCCTCAAGACATCCTTTCGGCACGCGGTCCATACCAAACTTCATCTGTTGAAGGATGCGCCTACCGGCTTGTTCCTGCCCAGTCTGAATGTACAGTTGAATGCTTGGCTGGTGGCAATACTGAAGGGTCTGGAAGGAGGCCATGCAATCACGCGGCTAGCTTGTTGCAGCGGATTGCTATTGGGAGTGGAGGACATCCTAAAGCACTTGCCATCGAAACAGCGCGACGTGGAGAGTTCGGTTCAAGACGAGATCGTCCTCGCCTTTGCGGACGTCATCGACCTGTTCACGTCTTCAGACTCGTGGGGAAAGGAGTTCCGTCCTGAAACGGAGGCCGGAGGTGCGCATGCCCATTTGAAGTCTCGAAATTCATGCCTTTAAGCCCAACCCAGAGGAAGATGCTCTTACGCTGTCGTTGATAACATGTGCCGAAGCACTTCTGGCCGTCCCACCGGAGAAGTTTGTCGCTTTACCTCTACCTGTGAGCAGATCGGCCTGCCGTAGTAAACGTACGGCTGACCTTCCCGCAGCAGACATTGACCTCGTTGGTCCACGCGATCAACAAGTCATTTGTGTCTGGAATGTTTCTCTCCTCCTTCAGATCATCCATGGAGCATCATCCCGAGTACAAAATTCATGTAAAGGTGAGGCTTCTTTTGTACGCTCGCTTTACCGTAGTGCTCGACTTATGCGATTCCACTAGCCAGGAGCCCCTGCCTTCCGAGACGTGCACAAGGTGTCTTCCTCGCCGGCAATGTCTAATATGGGCTCATTATCCAGGCTATGTTCGAGGAGCATATCGCTTTTCGTGGATCATCGACCTAAACTTGCCTTGCCGCATGTTCAAGAGACTTTCCTTTGCTTGGAGTCCATATCTCGGAATGTGGAATTAGGGTGGTTGTCTAGCGACCTAGCGGACGCGGTCGACGAATCAATAGGTATATCTTTCAGTCCCCCCACCATTTAAACCTTACTCTCGCCACCCTGACAGCTCCTGAAACACGGGCGCTAACCGAGTCCGTCTGGACCATCCTCAAGACTCTACTTTTCTCGACGATTATGATCACGGAAGCTGGCCTCTCGGGTGTAGTCTATGTTCCTCCCGAAACTGGTCATGCCGCACCGTCGCTTGCTCTCGCCGTACTACGAGGTCTCTACCACCTCGCATTCGTGATTGAAAATTTCGGTGGTGCAGGACACAACGCATTCCCTGAGCTGAAGCGGGCCTTTTATCTCGCGCTTGACATTTTGGCTGAGCACAAAGCCGAGGGCGAGCACTTTGTGCAGCAATTATGCGAGGAGTTGTGGTCTAATGCGTATGACTTATCGCACCCTGTGCAGAGAGCGAAGAAAGCGTTCGGGTTGTCCGCCACTGAACAGCTCATACCCGTCCTTGCCGGATCAACCATCGAAACCTTTGTCTTGCCTTTCTGTTCACCGTAAGATGGCCGATATCACGCTCGGAACCTCGTAAACTGATCACGGGTTGCCGGCAGGCATTTGGATAATGCGCGTCACCGTGACATATTCGAAGCCGCGCATAGTGTGGTGTTAGCAATATTTTCTCACTTTCATACTCAGGTTGCCGATTCTACGCCGCTCCATGGTTCCGAGCATGCTGTGTCCACTGCAACCATGGTCCCATTTTATATGCGGTGCCTTATCGAGGTAAGAACGTTCTACCGCTGGTTTGTCGAGCTCCACCAAAATTTCTTGTGTAGAATTCAGCGGAAGACAGATTGAACACCACGCAGTTACGCCTTGCCTTTGCTGCGCTGGTTAAGAGTGCCTCTGCGTCTGGCGACCATGCACTCGCCTGGTTTTGCATAGACTCGTTGTTAACAGCATGCAAGGCATCGTCTCCTGCATTTGACGGAGATAGGGTGCACCGATTGCATCTAGCTCTGGTGTCTAGCGTGTCATCTCTGCCTCTCGCTCTGCTGTCGCGCGTGCTGTCCATCGTAGACGGCATCATTGAAGGCATCGAAAACGACGACATCAAGTGTGATGAACTTCTGGAGGCGCTGTTCCAGGAGATTATAAATAACGTCGGTGACGCGGAAAAAGAATTTGCCGTGCGCTGGTGGGACGAACGACGTGTCAAGTGGGCTCGATCGCAACTGGCGATCGCGAGACAAGGAACAGAAAGAGACGGAGAGACCAGCGTACTTAAGGGATCGGGACTACCCTCGAAACTTTGAGTAGCGTCAACGATACCGCCCTCTGGGAGGGTTTCTATGGTTTTTATGTGGCGTCGACGCGATCATTTTATACCATCGAATCGGGAGGTTGGTAACTGTTCTGCCAACCCACAAAAAAAAGGGAAGTGTGACTACTTCGTTTTTGTTTTCACCCTGTGGCAGTCCCCATGACACCCTGCTCTAAACTTAGAGGATTCTTATATCTTGGGAGTTTCGGTCTCAACCTCCTCCAGTATTGCATACGTGTGTACGATAGACGAGCAGTAAATGTCCTCAACTAAGTGATGTAACGGTAGCAAAATGTAGCGCTGCCACCCAGGAAACCACTACGCGCTAGACATCCAAGGGGGGAGGGCACTGGGCAAAGGCAGCACTTCCGATGGTGCCTCGCCATCCACAGTATTTTCAAGCGAACGCCGACCTGTATTCCCGCCATCGCTTCTCACCGAGACTAGCTTATAGAGCGGATAATACTTGCGTTCACCGCTGTTGTCCGCTTTTCCCTTGAAGTATCCCGTCCTGTTGGTCCGCACCCACTTAGGATATACCTCTGTAGACGAAGAATTTTCTGAAGCTTGCGAACTCAGCCCGATGACGATGTCTTTGGTTCTCGAAGAGGTCAGGTAGCATGCGTAAGAAGCACAGCGATGTGTCTCCGACACAACAACGCAATCACGGAGTGCTTCCTCTCCAAGCAGCCGGCTGAGAGCTGTGGCAGGATCTATCGTGGTCACTGAATCATTGACCATGAGAAGAACTGCCGTCCCTCCTCCAGACACGAACTGGAATCCTACTTTCACGGAGCAGTCCGCCAGTTCAGGCGTCTGCCTACTGAGAGAAAGGTTAAGACGACCCCTCGCCTGACGGGGTAGCATAAGAAAGACGTACTTTCCCATGTTCGTAGGGATATCCATGTCTCGTGCATTTAGGGACGTGACCCACGTCAGTCCATTAGGATTCTCCTCTCCAAGAAGTCTTGGGGACGGAATACCATACTTCTCCGCAATTTTGTCTCTGTATATGTTGCCCTCCTTCACGAACACGCAACGTTTGGGCCGCCAAAATGCCCAGCGTGGTCGTCCAGTGGTGAGCCTACCCCAATCGCCAACCTCCAAGTGGTTCTCCGGATCCCAGTTGGCGAATTTCTTTGACGCACGAAAGATGAGGTCAACGTACTGCTGCTCCCCGGACATCGATGCGAGAGTGAGTAAGGCAAGGTAGGAAATTGAGATTGGAGGGGGCGAATGTGTCCGTTTGTGGGATTGTCGAGGGATGCAATATATACTTGCCAACGTCCTTGGCAACCACACCTTGGAGTGTAGCGTTGCTCGAACCAGATGGTGCTTTTGCGCCGGCTGTGACATTGCTACCTTCATTCCCGCTGACCAGCGTACCGATTGCCATCAGTCACATTGCGCTGAAGCCTGTATGCGCAAGATCGCGGTTACTGACCGCGCCCAGATTTTCTATAGGTACACTCCCCTGGAATCGGCAAAACCTGCGTGACTTACTTGCGCAACTTGTGAACATAGACATTTTGCGCACCCGCTTAACCGACGACGGCCGTGCAGGCAGCCTATGTCATTGGAACTCTCCACATCTGTGACTGGACTCCGGGGTCGCTCGATTTCAATTACCGTCACTGTGGAGGAATGTGCATCAGTGAAAGCTAAGCACTCAAAAAGCAGCTTTTTGAGCGCTTAACATTGAGTAACAATGCTTGCCGAGCACTCAACCAATTCAAAAAACTGTAGGAAGCACATGCTGTAATTCAGCCGTCTTTCAGATACGAGCAGTGCCCCCTGTGGGCCCGTCAGGAATAGTCGTGGTCCCCAATGCCCATGTTGCCATGTGATCACAGTCGAGTGGCCTCCTTTCCATTGTGGTGTGCGTCACTGGTCACCAACACTTTGGGTATGAATTCGATGCGTCAGTGTGAACTGCAAGCGTTTAGGTGGTGCAGTTGTTTTGTTACGTAGATGCCCGGAGCAAGTCATGTGAGGCTCGAGTACGTAAGTCGACTACCACATCCGGATACCCATGTGTGACTACATGGCCACACCTGACACAACGCGGCCATCAATATTTAAGGTGGGAGAAAACGTAGTGGGAAATGTGAAGGCAAAATTTTAAGATTATAATCAAATTCTAACAGGGGCGGAGTTCAAAGTCTTGCCAATTGGAAGAATGTTTGTGATAACTACATGTTTGCACAACCGTGCAGTTATGTCCAAAATGTTGGTTTGATTATCAAGTATTAAAGATGACAGCACACTCGTAAAAACTTCGAGTTTTATCTTCGCATTTGAGTCACGGAGGAATTTATTGTTTCGTCGTTGCCTAGACAATGACTCGGACTTCGAATTTTCGTTAGTGTAGATACCTAGTTTTATTGTTAAAGTGAAAACAGGGGGGAATATGCTATCTGAAACTCTGAATTTCATCCAAGTCAAAACTGGTTACCCAATCATTGCCACACATTTCTCATCCCATAAAATTGTAGAGTCCATGCCTGAAAAGGCATGCATGAGCAAGTGCCAGACAGTGCTAGTAGTACATTCAGGATACAAAGACAGGACAACTATATCAGAAAAGCACTGGATGTAGTTCATTGGGTATTCTAGTATATTGTCAAGACCGGTTCTCAATGGTCTCCAGGAGGTCCAAGGGTGTAGGTAGAGTTATATCAAAAGTCTGGAGTGTTGAAACTATTGTTGAAACCGTTACCGGTTATCGTTATCACACATGTGATTGTTGTTCTAAGAATAGTTGTTCCATACTATTCTGATACATTCTATTCTACCGGATTACCGGATAACACGTTCCTAGTAGAAAGACAGAGTCGTACCTATATGGAAGGTCCTCTTACTTACAAATATGGTAGTTCTATCGTAGGTGCAGACACACCTGGTCTGTGTGCACCATAGAGGTATATATACCCTGTAGGATACACCACAGGATGTAACAGAACAGAGTAACAGTACAGAGCTCACTCTACATCATCCTCACTCAGAACTACGTTCCTACCTACCAAGACCAACACCAACTGAAACCTTACAAGGCAAGTGCTCTGCCATATTGCCCTTGACCCCACAATCCTCTGCACAATAGGTTATGAGCCCCAAATAAACAGGTGCTTATCGTCTAACGGACAATAGATCATTGAGGAAGACGTTCGTCATTGACTATGCTGTTGAACGGACCTGAAGCGCTAGGTTGGGCGTTGGCCACCTTGATGCTTTCATTCATTCTAGGCGTTTGTCAGGCGGTCTATGTCGTTAATGCGGTCGGAGGTCCTTTCAATCTTGCGCTGGTTTTGTCTACTGTGATGTGGGGAACTTTTTTAGGAATCCCTACGTGGCATGGCATATATTCCTCCTATCAGGAATATCGTATTCTCTTGGGGCACTATCAGCAACTGCGCATTCGTGTTGGTGTCCTTGTTGAGGCCAGAAGTCTGGAACCTCCTCGGATATCCCCGCCTTCTTACGAAGCACATGAATTTCGGGACTTGGATTATCAGCCTGATCTTGACCCAGTCCCTCGGTATCCTTTATCTCCTCCGCCTTACATGCTTGATCTTCCCGTTAATCAAAGGGAAATAAATGTTCACGAGCATTACGTGGACTGGCCCCAACGGCTTATTGGGCCTAGTGCTTATCATGAGAATCCGGTTGCCCCCGATCTGCTCGGAGGCTGCCCAAATGACCTCCTAGAGCTTCTTCCTTCGACTCCTGATGGGGATGACGAGGATCCGAACCAGTTAGCCGAGTTCAATCTCTTGTAGTCGCGTCCTTTTCATCATCTCCTCTCGAGTTCATTATTTGACGCACATCCTGGTATCCAGATGTCCGCTGTCGTTATCAACCGGAACGCACTTATTACCAAGCCTGTGCTACCTTCCCGACCTTTCCCTATCGCGGTTGAGCGTGAGACCGCCATCGCTTTAGAGAAAGTGAGTACGACGGAAGAGTATTCACATGCCAGGTACATCAAGCATATAATTGGATATACCGAAGCCCTCTATCACGAAAATGCCAACCACTGGAGACGAGTAGCTTACGGAGATCATGAGAAACCCTTCTTCTTATGTACGCCATCGCAAAACTCCGTTGTCCCTGCCATCGCTATGGAATATTCTTGGTCAGTTTTAAAATGACCCGACGACTACGACTTCTCATCACCTTTCTATGACCCGCGCATACACGTGTCTTTCCATTCCTACCTTGTCGACTGCCTTCCTAAACTTTCTCCCATGTCAACTCCGCATGCCATCACTAATTTTAATGGTGTAGATATTCCATCGTTTACATATGAAGATCCGTCCATCCATACCATCCCCGCTTTCACACTCACAAACGACATCTTCTTCTACTTTAAGGGAAGAGTCCACCCGTTCTACAGTTTCCAGGACTTTGCCGGATTCATCCCCTCTCTTTGGGTTTGGAACCGCCATCTGGAACGCACTTTCCGAGGATCTTGGAATTCCGATAAAACAACCCTCGAGTGCACTCCCAGATATCTCCGGAGTCGGACGAAGAACGGAGAACAGCGAAGAGATCCTAAGGTCGTATTATCCCTACAGGATCTCAAAAACAGTATCTATTTGGAGTGGAAAGTATGGTATGACGAAGAATCTCAAAAACTTAATTGGAGATCTGATGGCAGAATTACGCGATGGATCTTATGGCCCAGCAAGTCGACAATTTTATTGGACTTACAACGAGAAATGGACAAAGGTGATGGAAAGGATTTGTTCTCTAGGCCCTCCAGAGGACTCTATTCCAGACATCATCAGAGAGCACATGCAAACCGTGCTACCAAGAATTTATCTGCTTCCAGGAAATTATCCTGAGCCATATGCTGGATACGGACGAACTGGATATCATTTTAGCGATGTAACCGATATGCCTTTCATAAATGTCTTCCAACTTATGTGCCACGAATGTCAGCGATATAGTCAGTTCATTCTCCCATACTCCATTGGTATCCATGGAGGCGTAGCGTTAAGAGATGAACGAACCACGTATTCGCTTCACGAAATTGGTTATCCACATCTTTTGGCATACCACTATTTCGAAGAGTTGGACTTCCACAACTTCGAAAAGTTGAGTTTAGACAAAAGGCGCTATACTAGAAAAGGGAACTCTACTCCAAGACAAAAGCGAAACCCACAGTCTTCTGGAAAACCGAAGAAGCGCAGTAAAAGGCCTTCACAACGCCAACGACAATCCTTCCATCGCGCAGCTCTGGAAACCACTGCTGGCAATCAGGTTCTTGATGACATACTAATTCTAGAATTCTTCTAGTTTTACTATGGCCGATCAAAAGGAAATCTCAGCTTCCAAGAACATCCCACATCTCAATGGCTCTAATTACTCCTCTTGGAAAGCCATGATTAAAGGATATTTCCTGACTCTTGATGTCTGGAATGTCGTGAATGGACTGGAAACCTGTCCAGACCGAGCTATAGCTGCAAATGCCGCTGCTGTAAAAGCTTGGGATACGAAGAACAGCCGGGGAATGGGCACAATCTTGTTATATTGTGACCCTGTTATATCTGTATCTTTGGAAAACAAAGATACCGCCTATGAAATGTGGACCACACTCCAGGCCTCCTATGGAGCACCTACCGCTGTATCAGCTTACATGGACTTTTTGAGACTTCTCAAAATTCGGATCAATCCTTCTGACGACTTGGGATCCAAGCTCGCTGAAGTGAATATGATACTTGGGTCGCTTGCAACCCAAAACATAACTTTATCCGAACCAGTCCAATGTATGATGCTCTGCGGAGCCTTTACTGAAAAATGGGGAGCTGGTCCCACCAATATTTTATCCTCGGTCAAAACCCAAGATCTTAAAATGGCAGACATCGTTCCAAGACTTAAGGAATTAGCGTCACACCGTACTGGGCAGTCTAATCTGCCAAAGCTAGAAACAAATAGTGTCGAAGCCGGCCCGTCACGTATTTCATCACAACCACTAATCAACCGTCTCTCAAAACCACCGCGTTGCCGGAAATGCCGCGGAAATCATCCAACGGAACAACACATTGATAGGCAGCAAAATGTTAGAGGAAGAGGTAGCTTCAGAGGTCGAGGAGGTTTTCCACCACGGAGTGGAACACCGTATCCTCCCCAAAATCAACAACAACAGACTCAAGGACAGTCAAAGGGAAAGCAACGTGCATGTCGATCTCGAGGTTGTGGTTGCGGTCGTGGCAGGTTTGCCACAGCCGACTACACAGATGAACCTGAGGAATCCCAGGATTTCGACCAGTACGACCAATATGACGGTCAATATGATGAAGGCTATGAGTCTTATCATATTAATTTGCAAAACTCTATCGACGATGCCTCCTGCTTTGAAGAGTTTAACGACGAAATAACTCCTGTCCCGGTTCTTCAAAATGAAGAATCACATACAGTTGAGTATGTTGATGAAGCTCTTCCTGGAACTGTTGTTAATCTGCCTTGCCAATGTGAAATGTGCCTTCAAACAGTATCCCGACTACATCTACGGGTACTACCGGATCTGGCCACACAACGTGGTCTTCAAACTATGGAGAGGAGGAGATGGACATCTGCTGACTTCGGAAACCGAGTCAATGAGTCCTCCAACACCAATCCTAGTGTTGATAGATCCAGAAGTGGAATGGAAAATACCTCCACACACGGCACTGATAATGAGAGAACGGAATGCGTACAAAGCGTTTGTAAAAAGGTTAAGGGATCTAGGCGTAACCGTCCTAGAGTAACTGTGTCCTTACAGGACTTTCATGCTTCGGTAACCGAGCATAAATACCCTAAAACTGTACGATATGTACGGCTTCCGGATGATTACGATCCAGACCCTAGCATACAGGGTGCATCTGGTTTTTCTTACGGTGTTAATGATGATGTTTTTGATGCTTATCCTTGTGATTTGGAAACCAATCACGTTATCAGGAAAGAATCCAAGAACTGTATGTGGATGTTAGACTCAGGATGCACTAATCATGTGACTCCTTGTCGAGCTGATTTTATAACCTACAAAGCTTTTCCTAAACCAGCTTTTGGACATACCACTGGCCATGAACCTGTTAAATTATACGGAAGAGGGACCGTTATATTAAAGTTGGAATCCAACAACTACCTGACATTACAAGACGTAATTCATGGAGACTTCTCCAAACGCCTATGTTCACGAAACCAACTCTTGAGGTCTGGATACAAGAGTTATGCAACGAAAACGCACGAGGTGATCCGTACTCCCGATGGTCGTGAAGTCCTCAAGGCGACATGCTTGTCTACTTCGCGGTTGCACTGGTTCTATGGAGTTCCTGTCCATTCCTCCAGTGCCGATAAGACCGTAGACCTAGGGACTATCGAATTGGATCAATATACCCTTTGGCATAATCGCCTAGGACATCCAGGCATTTCTGTTATTAAAAACTGTTCTCGCCATGTTTCCGGATTTCCTGCTGAGCTAATCGCGAAATCCTTACCTGTCTGTCGAGGTTGTACTTCTGGCAAGATGTCTTCTGATCCCTTCCATGCCTCTTCTAAACGAGCTTCTGCTCCATTAGAACTAGTTCATGCCGATCTACTTGAACTACCTGTTGAGTCTTATTATCGAGCCCGCTATGTCTTTACCCTCCTTGATGACCACTCCTCTTTCGGCTTTTGCCTTTATCTCCGGTTGAAATCCGACACTCTATCTCGTTTTCGCGATTGGTTATCCATCGTTGAACGACAAACTGGATGTCTTTTAAAGACTTTCCGTTCGGATCGAGGGGGAGAGTTTATGGGTACTGAGTTCAAATCGCTCCTCAACTCCAAGGGTATTGTTCATGAGCTGTCTATTGCGGACCAACCGCAACAAAATGGTCGTGCTGAACGCTTTAATCGTACTATTCTTGAGAAGGCTGGATCAATTCGTCATCATGCCTGTGTACCCAAACGATATTGGAACTTTGCCTTCGACACTGCTTTACACATTTACAATCGCACTCCATTGAGGAGATCCCTTTGGAAAACACCGTGCGAACTGTTCTTAGGCAAAATCCCCGACATATCATACTTCCGAGTCTTTGGATGTTTAGCCTATGTATGGATTCCCAAAGATCAACAGAAAGACAAATTGGAACCTCATGCCTTGGAAATGGTCTTCCTTGGCTACGAACCTAATACGAAAGGATATCAGTTCCTACATGGCCAGAAAGTTGTAATTGCTAGAACCGCAAAGTTCGCCGAAGAAGTTTTTCCTTTTTGTAGTATGGATTTAGGAAAGGAACACAAATCTGATAACTCAGACCTTATCCCTGTGATGAACCAAAAACCAATACAAACTAACGCGCCTACCAACGATGATTGGATGGATAATGGGCCTGATCAGCCAATGGACGAGAGACCCCAATCTCGACCACAAACTCCAAACATAGAAAATGACCCACCACGGAATAATGGTGATGGTGACCAGGATGCTGGAGATCCGCATATACCACCAAGGGAATTCCCACCAAGGGCAAATCTGTGTACCGATCGAAATGCACCACAAATAAGAGATGAATGGGTGCAACATCCTCATAGACCTTTCAATGTACCTGCTGAACCAAGAAGACCTCTCGTTGTTGCTCGAGAAAATCCGAGAGTTCCTCGAATCAGAATTCCTCCACGACGACCTGGAAACTGTTTATGGAGAACGTAGAGATCCGGTCGAAATCGAGAAGGAAATTCGAGAGAAACGAGACTGCTATTCATAAAATGGTTGACGATAGCATTCAAGCTATCAAGCAAAAGCATCCTCAGCAGGATCCACCTCAAACAACAGAGGAAGCACAACAACCAGAAGCAGGACCTTTGCGTTTTCTAGAAGCACAAACCGATGAGACGAAAGAAGCCTCATTCGTGATATTATTAGCTGTGTGAATTAAACAAGCTCCAGAACAGTTTAGGGATGTGCTAAAACTCCCGAAAGCTGAACAAAGCCCCTGGTTTGACGCCATGAAGGATGAAATTAAATCGATCGAAGAAAGAAAAGTTTGGACACTAGTGGATCCTCCTCCAGGACGTAAATTGGTTAAATCAAGATGGGTCTACGCTATTAAAAGCGATGGTCGTCACAAAGCCAGACTAGTAGCAAAAGGCTTTACCCAAGAGTATGGGATAGACTTCGAAGACACTTTCTCCCCGGTCGCACACTTTGAAACAGTGCAAATCCTCCTAGCTCACGCAGTGCAGCATAATTGGGAAATGGAAGCATTAGACATGAAAACTGCCTTTTTATATGGCAAGCTAGATGAGGAAATTTATATGGAACAGCCGGAAGGATTTAAAGTCAAAGGTCAAGAGCACAAAGTTTATCGGTTGCTGCGAGCACTATATGGTTTAAAGCAAGCAGCACTCTCGTGGAACAAGGAACTACATCAATCACTCCTTTGGATGGGTTTCCTCCAATCAAAAGTCGATGCCAGGTGTATACTATTATCAATCAAAAGCCGGAACAGTAATATTCTTGGTCTATGTTGACGATGGACTATTCCTCGCCTCACACAAGAATTTACTTGGAAAGAAGAAAGACGAGTTTATGAAAACATGGGAGTCTAGAGATCTAGGCGAAGTAAAAGAATATCTTGGAATCCAGATAAAAAGAAACCGCCGAACCAATGAAATTTGGTTAGATCAAACCCCATATGTTCAAAAGGTCGTTAAAAGATTCAGAATGGAGCATGCGACTACTGTTCGCACACCTTTACCCTCTGGATATATTCCTGAGAAAGCTCCAGAAAAATACCAGTCAAATTCTCAGCTTCGCTCTCGCTTTCAATCGGTTATTGGATCACTCTTATATATGGCTCTGGGAACCAGACCAGACATTGCCTTTTCGGTTATCCGAATGTCACAATATATGTCAAATCCAACCGAACTTCATTTGAAACAGGCATTACATATAGTTCGTTATGTGGCATCCACACCGAACTTTTGCCTTCATTACTATGGAAATGAAGCTAGAATTTATGGTTTTGCAGATTCCGATTGGGCCTCAAATAAAGATACTCGTCATTCAACTACCGGTTATGCCATGTATTATGGCAACTCCCTGATATTGTGGAGATCCCGAAAACAAAAGACAATCGCTCTCTCTTCTACTGAAGCAGAATATATGGCGATGTGCGATTCTGCCAGACAAATTAAATGGCTTGATATGCTCTTTAAAGAGTTGTCCTTCAAAATGGATAAAACCATCCTCTACTGTGACAATATGGGTGCATGTTTTATCGCTGAAAACCCTGTCTCAGATGGACGCTCAAAACACATCGACATACAATGGCATTTTGTTCGCGAATGTGTTGAAGAAGGCCTATTCGCCATCGAATATGTCAATACCACTCGACAAAGAGCTGATGGATTAACCAAGTCCTTAACCTGGCAGAAGTTTGAAGAAAATCGCTCGTCATTAGGATTGGTCGACCAACCTATTTAGAGCGAGGGGGAGTGTTGAAACTATTGTTGAAACCGTTACCGGTTATCGTTATCACACATGTGATTGTTGTTCTAAGAATAGTTGTTCCATACTATTCTGATACGTTCTATTCTACCGGATTACCAGATAACACGTTCCTAGTAGAAAGACAGAGTCGTACCTATATGGAAGGTCCTCTTACTTACAAATATGGTAGTTCTATCGTAGGTGCAGACACACCTGGTCCGTGCGCACCATAGAGGTATATATACCCTGTAGGATACACCACAGGATGTAACAGAACAGAGTAACAGTACAGAGCTCACTCTACATCATCCTCACTCAGAACTACGTTCCTACCTACCAAGACCAACACCAACTGAAACCTTACAAGGCAAGTGCTCTGCCATATTGCCCTTGACCCCACAATCCTCTGCGCAATATGGAGTGTTGGAGTTTAGCATACAATCTTTGTACACTAGTCTTGCCAAGTCCTGGAGTCAGAGCTATCCAGGGATATCTGGAATCAAGTGAGATCAATGAGTATCTTTGTTGATATTCAAACTGAGGTGCTACAATGTATGTACAATGACTTTTATACTACAGAGAACACTCAAAAGCAATGTCCAGGGTGTGTCGACTACCAGAGCACAGTACAGATGATTCAGAGTATTAGTGAAGTATTGGTAAGGTAAGCCAGTAGTTGCCAGATAAACCAGATGTACGAGGATTAGTCAGATATACAAGTATGGTGAGTCACTTAGAGGCATGAGAGACATATACTAAATATAGAAATGGAAACAGAACAAAACCAAGTTAGAGACAGAAACAGAGTTACACAATGGAGTCCCATAGGATGGGAACAATGCCAAAGACAACTGGGTTGTGGTCCGGGCCTTGTACATGTGTCATGGATGTGACAGTATCCCCCTCTTAGGGCCGAGCCCTTGAGGCACTTGTAGTGACTAAGCATATGTGTCAGAACTTCAGGGTCCACATTGTCAGAGTCTAAACAACCTTTATAGTAAAAACTCAACGGAGTTTGCACAAGTCCAAACATCCATTTTCTATCCCTCATGTCTGGTGCTCATCACCTCTGTACCAACCTCAACCCGAGTGCCATTGTCTGGCATGAGCTCTTGTTGGACCTCCTTCAAGACCAATCAGATGACCCACCTGCCATGAAAATGGCAAAGTTCAATGAGTGCCAGTGACACCAATGTGTTGCCTTACAACAGGCCATCGAAGAGGAGGAGTGTCAGAAAGCTGCGAAGGCTGAAGAGGCTTGGACAGCAAAGGAGGCTGAAGAGCGAGAAAAGGCTGAAGAGGTGAAGAGGCTGGAGGCTGTGCAGAGGAAAACAGTGGATGAGAAGAGGCTCTGTGAGTTAGAGGTGGAGAGGAAAAAGCTTGAGGAGGTGATGTGTGGAGCACAGCAAATGGAAGGGTCTTTGGTGAGTAACCATACCATCACCTCAGGTTCCATACTGATAAGTCCATAACCAGTCTCAGCAGACCATGCCTGGGAGCAGCAAGTCTGTGGAGCAGACAAAAGCTTGCTCTGTGTGTATCAAGGCCAGGGAAGAGTGCATCCCAGGTACTGGTTGCAGTAGGTCATGTGTCTGGTGCCAGAAAACAAAAAGCAAGTGCAACCTCATTCCCAAGGCCCTGGAGTCAGAGAAGCCCATGTCCACCATGATGTCCCCTTGAGGTGGAGAAAAAAGGATGCAGAAGAAATCTGCCCACTTCGGAGAGGCTGGTGATAATGAGGTCATGGATGACACACTGGACATCAAGGTGGTCTTGAAGCCTTGCCTGCCTCGCATGCAACCAGCATGACAGGACCTGTTGGTGGAGGCATCTCGGGGAAATCATGTGGGCGATTGAGAAGAACATGTCGACCATCAAGGCACTCTTGGAGGACATTTGAGACCTTACTGGGGTTCTTGAAGAGTCCTTCGAGGCTCTGAAGTCTGCCATGATGTTGCTTGTAAACCAGGCTCTCAACGATGATGACATTTGATTGTCTTTTAGTTTTTTTACCTCTGTGTCTAGTGTACTTCGAATTTGTCTTCTCCCCCCTTTCTCTCTTTTTTTTTTTTTTTTTTTTTTTTTTGCAATATATTTTCTGAGTGTCTGTCTGAAGTCTGAGGGAACATAAGTGTTTTGTGATGTAGATGGAGTTGTACTTGGGAAGGGTACTACAGTCAGAGCATGACGGAGTTTAGCGGTCCAGGTTTATCTGGATAGGTGCTGTGGAAATCCGAGACCAGGTCAGGGGTATTGCTTAATTCAGTAGCTACCAGCCAAGACATTTCCTTGTCTGTGCCTTCATGGCCAGCCCACCTGACCAGGTACTGCAATGGACATTGCCTATGGTGGTCCAGTTTGGAGTCTAATATTCTTTCTATTTCAAATTCCATTTCACTGTTGACCTTGACAGGTGGGGGTGGTGGTTGGACACAGTTGGGGATAGTATTTGGAGTTGCTGGTTCCAGTTGTGAGACATGGAAAATGGGGTGGACAGACTTCATAGTGTCGGGTAGTCAGATAGTGAAGGATAATGATCCAACATGTGTGATGATGGGGTATGGGCCTAGGTTCTTTTTGGAGAGTTTCTTTGAAGGTTGTGTGGACCTGAAGTACCTTGCTTTGATGTATACTAAATCTCTGATCTGGAAGTCCGGAGGTGGAGATCTTTTAGCATCTGCTGGAACTTGGTATCTCTTTTGAGCTTCTTTCATTTCTTCTCATAGGAATGCATGCAGGGAGTCCAAGTCCACTGCATAGTCTCTTGCCTGAGAAGACATCAAGTCCTTTTCCAGATGTACAGTAATGTTTGGGTGGTAACCCTTGTTGGTGAAGAATGGTGAGACTCCAGTTGTAGCACTTGGAGCATTGTTGTAAGCAAACTCCATGAGTGGTAACAACTCAGACCAGTTGTCCTGTTGGTAGTTACAGTAGACCCATAGATACTGCTCCAATGTCTGGTTCGTTCATTCAGTTTGACTGTCACCTTCAGGATGATATCCAGAAGTAAAGTGGAGCTTCATATCGAGTGCTTTGCCTAGCAACTGGAAGAAGTGGGAGACAAACTCCATTCCTCAGTCAGAGGTTACAGTGAGCAACAAAAACATTGCAATGTTTGCAACATTTTGACTGTTTGAGGTATAAGTTGGGATTGGATGTGGCTGTGCAGATGTGATAGGGGAGGGATTTGTAGCCCTTGCTCTTGGCTTTCCATTGGTGGTCTTTTCAATGTCAGGGGTGTAGTGGCTGTGATTATATGAGCCAATTACTGAGGCCTATGCATTGCAATGTTTTTGTTGCTGACACCATAGTGGATGAAATCGATGGTGTGAAGGATATATTTGGAGCAGAAATGCCAGCTGGTGCTTACATAATATATCACATGATTAATTAAATGGTTTGTCAGTGAACAAACAAAGCCAAACATTGAATTTGAGTGATGTACCCTCTGTCCTGTACCACAACCCAAGAAATCTCTTTTCTTGCTATTCTCTCAGGAAATCTCAGCAACTTCTGGTGTTTGTGGCATTACCATGAGTAGGGTGTGTTCCCAGCACCACAAGTCCCTTAAAAGGTTGCTAAAATTCATCCCAGTACTGTTTCCCCTGCCAATGCCTGCAGGATCCTGGCACTCATCAGCATTGGGAAAGGTGAAAATGGCAAGTAATTCAGTCTGACACTTCAGGGCATGAAGAATGAACTAATCCCCTCCCAATATGTGCATTTTCACAAAAGAAAATTGGGTATCAAACTCGAGGTGAGGCAATGCCCTCCTCTGCACACCAGGTGCCAAGGAGGATCAGCCAGACTATGCCCTGTGCTGAACTGTGGATCACTGGGAAAGCATTATTGGGTCATAGGTGACCAATGGGGACACCTAGGGAGAGGTGGAAGGGGAAAAAAATTCTACCCTGGCAGCCCAGTAGGTCATTCCACCCAGAGCCCTTGGAAAGTAAAGAAGGGTTTGACTTCCACCAACCTTGATACTCAATTTTCTTTTGTGAAAATGCACATATTGGGAGGGGATTAGTTCATTCTTCATGCCCTGAAGTGTCAGACTGAATTACTTGCCATTTTCACCTTTCCCAATGCTGATGAGTGCCAGGATCCTGCAGGCATTGGCAGGGGAAACAGTACTGGGATGAATTTTAGCAACCTTTTAAGGGACTTGTGGTGCTGGGAACACACCCTACTCATGGTAATGCCACAAACACCAGAAGTTGCTGAGATTTCCTGAGAGAATAGCAAGAAAAGAGATTTCTTGGGTTGTGGTACAGGACAGAGGGTACATCACTCAAATTCAATGTTTGGCTTTGTTTGTTCACTGACAAACCATTTAATTAATCATGTGATATATTATGTAAGCACCAGCTGGCATTTCTGCTCCAAATATATCCTTCACACCATCGATTTCATCCACTATGGTGTCAGCAACAAAAACATTGCAATGCATAGGCCTCAGTAATTGGCTCATATAATCACAGCCACTACACCCCTGACATTGAAAAGACCACCAATGGAAAGCCAAGAGCAAGGGCTACAAATCCCTCCCCTATTACATCTGCACAGCCACATCCAATCCCAACTTATACCTCTAACAATCAAAATGTTGCAAACATTGCAATGTTTTTGTTGCTCACTGTATATCCCGACAGAGTTATTTTCTTCACCTGAACACTGAAGGTGTGCCTCTATGATTTGTAGGCCATACTGTACCCTCGCATCATTATGGCTTTCCTGAGGTATTGACCTCATTATGCATACATCTGACAAGCTCTGAAGTCTGTTGGCTTCCATGGACCATATATGGTCTGCCATTATTCATATCGCTGTGAGTCAATGTTGGGATCAATGGCAAAAACAACCAAAAACCCAACACAAAGACAAGAAAAATGTGAGTGGTGGTTTTCCTAAGTGGTATCCTGCTTGAAGGACCTGTAAAATTGAGAGGGGAGGGGTTCTGTGCAGCTAGTGCAGAGGGAGGGGGACAGTCTGGATCAGGGAGGAAGCTGGGAGACAAAGGGAGACAAAGATAATAGGCTCCTGTGAGCCTGAGGATGACTGGGAGCAAAGGGAGATCAGTAGATAGACCATTAAGGGAGCCTCAACCACTGGAAGACTGAAGATGGTGATGGAGGGGCTTCAAAAGCAATGGGAGATGAAGATATATTGCAGGAGGATAGTCTCCTGGAAGTAAGTATGAAAGTGACATATATTCTCTCTGGGCTATCTCTCTGATATCTGGAACTGCAGGGTTTATATACAAGACCAGAGCATAGCCTCCAACAAATGTGAAGCAACTGTCATGTGCCATTGAAGAATAAGAATAATAAAAGCTGAGGCTGGATGAGTGATCTAAGAGGGGGAGATCTTCCAAAGGGGCTTCTATAGCCTGGAAGGGAATACTGTCTGAGGGGGGGGACATCTAATGCAGTCTGAAGTCTGTCTGAACACAGGGAAAGGCCACACATAGCCTTCTTGAACTTGAACTTGAACTCGTAACTCTTGGTACTTCATTGTTATTTTTTGTAAGTAGTTACAGTGGAGTGTAGGTGCACGAGTGGCTTATATAAGCCACATCACATGTCTAAACTCAAAACACTAAGTAAATATCTAAGGCAAATGGAGTGAAACAAAAGAAAGTAAAAACAATAAAATAAAACAAATCTCCTAGTAGGGAGAATACTCTCCCTACACCATTTCCATCTTTTCCTTTTAAAGATGTTTATGATACATGTTTCATACTGAGCACTTACACCATCCCCATTCCTGTGCCCTCGTGCATCTCATATTACACTGCTGCCCACCTTAGGGGCAAGTGTATGGACTCTACATGTATGACACATGCTCGCTTATGTACACTTTCCTTTTCTGTTTTACCTTTACACTTCTTGCTTCCTAGATCCTGATGGGATCTAGAAGCTTTTCTTTGCTGACAGGTTTGCTTTCCAGTGCACATGACCTGGTCACATCATGCTGAGGAACCCCTGTTTGCCTCTGGCAAACAGTCCATCGTCTAGAGTCACTCTGACTCGACATGTGGAGGGTTCTTGTTTGCAACCCCATCCTGTTTGTTACCTATGCATTTATGGGCATTAGTATAGACATAATCTGACCACCTGTGGGGTATATAAACCCCTCAGATGTGTCTTGGATTCCTTGTACTTTTGCTACCAAGCTACCTACCTAGCAAGTAGGGTATCTCCCTATAAATCTCTTGCTTCTCCCATATTCTCGAAGCACTGCTCTGCTGTTGTGGTGATACTGGGCTAGAACCCTATATCATCTAAATCTCAGTATGACTTATCCTTCAAGATACAAGGTGGTAGTCAAGGCTGTCCCTGTCATCTATATCTCCATATCACTGTCAACATATCTGCGAGAGATCTGCCTCAAGCCAAGGCTCATCTATCACCTGCCTATTGGTCTACTCAGTCAGAAGGCTGAGAGCACACATTGGGTCATTGCCTTGAACAATCAACTGTGATCCATGCCACATGACAGCAACACTCTGTCAGCAATTGGTAAAGGGGTTGGTAAGGGATTGGTGATGATCAGTAAGGCTTGGTAAGGACAGGTAAGTGATTGGTAACAAAGTGGTAAGCATGACAAAGAATGTCAGTAAGCAATGTCAAATAAGTATGAGTCATGGAAGGAATGGATGATTAACATGCCAAGAGAATGAGTCAGGGTATTGGTCATGGCTGAGTAAGGGGTATGACTGAGCAAATCTTGATGTGACAGGTCAAGGCACAGTGATTCCAAATGAAGAACAGTGGGGGATCCTGCCAGGGGCTTGAATGTTGGGGGTCTCCACAGGTGTCAGGGCATTGGATTTCACATTTTCTTCCCCCTCTTCCTCCTCTGAAAAAGGGTGCTACATCAACAGCTAGTCTTCAGCAGGGTCTGAGGAAGATGGGGGGATCGTCCTCTCCCATGAGAGCAGGGAGAAGTGCCTCAAAATCATCATGAATGCAATCAGATAGCCTAGATGACAGTAACTGGTACTGAATCTGTCACAACCTTGGAAGAACAAATGATGAGAGTGAGAAGTAGACATTGCAGGGGGTGGGAATGAAGGATCCATATGCTTCTTCAACTGGAGAGACTGATACAACCACATAAGACCTTTCAAGTCTGACAACAGACTCGAGATGACCAAAGAATGTCCCTCCTGGATGTCATACTGACAAGGAGAACATGCTGTCCCAAAGAGATGGCTTGGGAGGGAGTGGATGAGGAAGGGATGAACCAGGATGCTTCAGGGCAGAAGATAGTGGGAAGTCCTGGGAGATATAAGTAGTTATGCTCCCTAGCAGCAGGACATGAGTGAAGAGATTGTCAATGAGGCAGCCATTGTGATGGGATTTAGCAAAATGGGCATCTGTTGGCAGAAATGCTGTAGAAAATCATGGAGGGTGAGGATTGTTACCAGATTTTTAAGGAAGGATGGTGTGATCAAGGGCTACCGGTGAGCATGGGAATGATGTCGATATCTTTAGAAATGACGATATTCAAAAAACCGGAATGCCATATGTGAGCGCTAAAAAGGTTTGATCAGCACTTGAACAGTTTCTTCCCTAGTGTTAAGGATTGTTCTTGTGCAAAGGATGACTGCTAGATGTACCAGTTGTCTTTTTGCATTAGGCCATGTTCCTCAATCTCCCTTATTCAGCAAGACTCCATGCTCATGTTGCCAAACACCTTTGGTGTGTGACATCACACAACATGTACAGTCAATATTCAGGCCATATCCCTCTGTTTGTGCTCTGTTGCAATTGTCCCAGCCATGATCATACTCTCTATGTGCCAGCTGTGAAGGGTATTGTAATGCTACATCTAATGTAGCATCACCCTCAATTGCAGATTTGGAGACATGTTCGATTCTTTGAGTGCATTCTGGACATGAGGTGTCCTCATGAATAGCACTGTAGATGGATGACCACATCCATTGATTTTGTGTAGGTAATCTATCTACTGTATCTTCACATTCTATGGATTCTTCCATTTGGAAGTCCATATCATCATCCTCTGAGTGATGCACTCCATAGTGGTCCTTCTGTGCCCTGCATAATATTTGGGCAATGCTCTATCATATTATCTCAGCTAACCCAGACCTTTCCCCATGGGGTGTCTATCACAACAGTGTTGGGGTATATCCCAACATTGCCATGAGGCATACCTTGAAGTTGAAGGTTGGATATGACGTTATCCAGTTGTTCTGTCATCGACCAGTGTCACCCTGGTAGCCTCCACATGTATTGTTGTGCAAGTATTGCTTGCCTGAGGGCATTCATATGATGTCCCTCTCAGTGTCAAAGTTGCGAGGCCATTTCTTGGAGTGTGGCTCATACGTGCAATGTACTTTGTTCCACATCCAATAACTGCATACAGTTTCTGTCATTCACTCCTTGATGATACTTGTGCCTAGCATGATTATCTGGTGTTTTGATTGCCCTCATTAGGGAGTGATCTCTGCTCAGTAGCCCTTCAGCTACATGGTCAACTCTGTGTCAACATTCATCACACAATCCTTCGTGTATGGCTCCAAATAAGCCTGACCATTCCCATTTCTCTTCTCAAGGTTCATCCTCACAAAGACTGGAGTCTCTGTCCCCTGTCCACACAGTACTATCCTCCATCTTGGAGTGTACTTCTTCCACCAAAGAGGTTTCTTCAACATGCTGTACATGCATCATAGTGCAGGACACTACATTGTTGGAGCTCGATGCTTCATCTTCCTGATGCATAGCCCCAAAGTATGCAATGGGCTCATCATCATCATTAATTTCTGAGTACATTTCATACTCATCAATGAGGCTTTCCTTGTCATCTAATATTTCTTCCTCGTTTGTCTCTCCTTCCTGATCATCATCAACAATCTTTCCTTTGTCAGATTCCTCCAACTGACTTATCTCGGGGACTTGTTGCCCTTCATTCTCTTGAACATTGACTGTATACAGTCATGGTTTTGCTGTTGCTTTACCCTTATCCTTTCGAGGGTGAGGGCAATCTGGGGCTATATGCCCCACTTCAGAGCAGTTATAGCATGTCACACCATGCATGAACTAACAGGGTTTTTTCCCCTTCTGTTGTGGGTTTTTCCGCTCCTTTTGATGGGGTATTTTCCCCATCTTTCTGGTGGGACTGCCCACCTTTCTTTCTGATTTCGGTGCCTCTTGGCATGAAGTTCATCTTTCGATGATATAACATATTTCCTTTCTGGAAGTACTTAAAGGTATCTTTATTTGATGAGCTTCCCAAGCTCTTATTACCATGTGGGTGCAAACCACTTTGTCCTTGGGAGGTCTTCCTGTTCACTGCCTTTTGTGCTGTTTCCATGCACCATACTTCCTCTAGAATTTCCTCAATCGTCGAATGTTCCATGGAGATGCCACAAGCTTCGAAGATAGACTTTATTATAGAGTGCAGTAGTCCCTGCAGGAACTTCCTTCTGAACAAGTAATTGTCAGGGGGTTGCACCATTTGGTGCACACAATGTTTTAAGTCATTATAGTATGTGAGAGCTCCTTTGTTGTACTCGAACTTAGTTCAATCATATTTGTCAGCTGCATTCTGTGCCAACACTTCATGGACAAATCATTTGAATAATCCACAGATTAGTCCTTCAAAGGTCCAGTATTGTATCTGTCAGTTTGGTGAATCGACTTCTTGATCATACCACTGGGAGGCCAGACCCTCCAGGTACAGCCTGGTACAGTATGTGATCTTTGTCATGATCAGGTCCAGTGACCTTGAATGTACAGAAGTACTTTAATATCTGGCCCAGCCAGTCATCGAATTTATCCAGGTCATCTTGACCTCCATACTTGCCAGGCTTTGGCAGATTCATTGCTTTCACCTCAGGTCCAACCTGTCCCATCAGTAAACCAACTTGTTCCCAGATATGCTGAGCATATCTGTTCTGCAAAAAGTCCATATATCTCGTGTTCCCTGGGGTAAATCCCCTTAGATAGTTGGGTCGGTTTCCTTGGACGATGTGTTGTCCCCGATCCCATACCCTCGAGGACTGTCTTCATCCTCTTCTTCAGGATCATCACTGCCAGGTGGCCTCCTCCTGGAGGGCCACTGTCAGGGGGACTGCCCCAGGGAAACCTTGACCAGGCAAGTTTCCTCTGTAATTGTTTCACTCGGGAGGACCACCTCCATCTTCATCTCTCCAAGGAGGTCTGCCTCCATATTCATTTCGGCCATATACATAGGTCATCAGCCATCTCAATCCTATTATTTTCTTCAGGGGTATTATCCCTGTTTCCTGCAGTGGCATTTTTGGCTGCAATGGTATGGTCTTGTGCCATCTGATGGAGTATTGCAGCCCCCTGCTCATTCCCAAACATTTGTCAGATTATATCCGAGTCTCATCTCGAGAAGTATGCAGGGTGATCTGGCATATTAGGGGCAAATCCACCCCTTTGGCCAAGTGCATCTGTTCTTTTGGCTGGAGGATTTTCCCTCCTCACTGGCATTCCTGGCCAGAACTGAGGGATAGTATCCTCTCTCTTGAGCATAGGTTCGACATCTGGGGTAGTCATCCTACTCACACTTTTGGCAGTGAGAGCCTGCCTATACCTTTCAAGTTCTTCTGCATGATGTGTTCCAGGGTTTACCCCATGGTTATTGAAGCCTTTGGGGCCATACCCATATTCCAGCCATTGTTGCTGAAGACTTTTGAGAAAGTCATTCATAGCCTCAAAGGCCATGTGAGGGTCAATAGGGGCATCCCTCTCAATGTTTTCTCTCCTTGAAGGTGTTTCACCTTCATCATATATTTCAATTGGAGGGCTTTGAGTCCTCCATACTAAGACAGGGTCAGAAGACATCCATGAGTTATCTAACTTGGTTTGCTGAGGAGTAAGGGGACTCATGGAGTCTCTGATGACCTCTGTACTCTCCTCACAGCTCACTCAATGCTGCTTCCCAGCATCATTGAGGTGTTTAATCCTCCAGGCAGTGTGTGTCTGGTGCTCCAGTTCTGAGCTGCCTAGCACTCTTCCCTTTGTCAGCACTTCCAACCAGCAGCTGCGATTCTTCTGTATTTTTATTATTCTTCTGGACCTTGGGTTGTCCTTTGGGGGCTTGACAACTATTGTCATCTGGAGGGGGATTCCCCCTGTCAGGCGGCTTGTTCTGGCCTGACTTTGCTGTGTGGGCATATGTGTGAGTGGTAGTGCAACTCATATCATGAATACTTGATGAGAGTTCAAAAAATTGTAAGATTTGTTGCCTTAAGTTCACACTCACAAACTGTACTGTATGGTATTTGCAAGTATGAAAAATATGTAAGACTGGGACTATGTAAAACTTTCCATAGCAGCATATATACCAGGCAGACAGGCATGTGATACTGAGGTATCACATGCCTGTGGATGATAACTTGTGCCCAAAAAGGCATGACCCCTAACACCTGCACCCTCACTGCTCCAGAACTCAACTATGACACCCATGACAAGGAACTGTTGGCCATCTACAAGTCCTTCCGCCACTGGCAACACTACCTCAAGGGCTCTGCCACCCCTGTTGACATGGTCACCGACCACAAAAACCTTGAGTATGTCTCCACATCTAAGGTTCTGACCTGTCGACAGGCTTGCTGGTCTGAGTACCTCTCTCAGTTCAACCTCACCATCCATTTCTGGCCTGGCCACTTGGGGGCCAAACCCAACATGCTCACCTGCCAGTGGGATGTCTACCCAAAAGGGGGGGATAGGGACTACATGCAAGTAAACCCACACAACCTTCATCCTATGTTCACCCAGGAACAATTTGCATTGTCCCTCCATACCACCCACCTCATGGCCCATGTCCTATGAGCCACTATGGCCTTCAATGTTGAGAAGCTTTGCTCCGACATCATCTCTGCCCTACCCACCAATCCTGCATTGGCTGCTCACCTCCCATCTCCATCCACTCCAAGATGGTCCATCAACCCCAATGGCCTCCTCTGCCTTGATGGTCACATCTTCATCCCTGATGTCGATGACCTTTGCCTCTGAGTACTTCAGTTTAAGCATGACCACCCCCTCACCAGCCACTTTGGGCAGAACTGCACCCTTGAACTCATCTGCCATGACTACATATGGCCCAACTCTGCACCGATGTCAAGAAGTATGTCAGTTCTTGCACTGCCTGTGGTCACAGCAAGGCTCAGCATCACCACCCATATGGCCTTCTGAAGCAACTCCCCATCCCCAAAAGGCCATGGAACTCCATCTCGATGGACTTCATTGAGCATCTTCCCACCTCCAATGGCTATTCCACCATCCTTGTCATTGTGAACCAACTGTCCAAGCAAACAGTGTTCATCCTGACACACAACTCTGTCACCTCCACCGACCTTGCCAAGCTCTTCCTCGCTCATGTCTTCTCTGGGCACAGAGTACCCACTCATGTCACCTCCAATCAAGGCCCCGAGTTTGTGTCACACTTCTTCCACTCCCTCAGTAAGGCCTTAGATATGTGCCTCCACTTCACCTCAGTTACCACCCTGTGGGTGATGGCCAAACCAAGTGCATGAACCAGACACTCAAGCAGTACCTCCATGTCTACTGCAACTACCAGCAAGACAACTGGGCCAAACTACTTCCACTAGCCAAGTTTGCACTCAACAATGCACCTAGTGCAACCACCAGAGTCTCACCCTTCTTTGCTAATAAGGGCTACCACCCCAACTTGTCAGTCACTGCCAACCAGGACTTCACCTCCACAAAGGCCTGTGACTATGTTACAGACCTCTCTGCCCTCCATGACTTCCTCTGCTCCAAAATGGCCACAGTGCAGCAGCACTACCAGGGTCCCACTGATGCTAAGTGCCTACATTACCTCTGCCAGAGTTCAATGTTGGCAACCAAGCCTTTGTCAAGGCCAAGTACTTCTGCTCTACTCGACCATCCAACAAACTCTCCAAGAAGTATCTAGGCCCCTTTGATATCATAGCCCAACCTGGTATGCATTCCATCACCCTAAAACTACCTGACAGCATGCACTTGGTACACCCAGTGTTCCATGTGTCACAGTTGGAACTGGCCTTGGTGACCCCTTCCCAAATTGGCATCAGCCACCACCTCCGCTGGTTGATGTTGATGGCAAACTTGAGTATGGGATATCGGAAATCCTCGACTCCAAAATAGACTGCTGTTGCCACTGCTGGCTAAGCTACAAGGTCTGCTGGGCCAGTTATGAAGGCACCAGTGAGGAAACTCAGTGGCTCCTAGCCACTGAGTTAGAGCATGCCCCTGAACTCATTGCTGCCTTTCATGAATGATACCCCCACAAGGCTGGTCCATACACACCCCCCACATGACCACCCAGCAACCATGACCCTCTCCACCATGCCCCTGACCACTCCCCAACCTACCCAAACTACCTCTGAAAATGGTTTAACCCCACCACTACACTCCAACTCAGTCCAATATTCCCTTCTTGTTTCTGTTTCACCCCTTTTGATTACTTATACCACATTTTGAAAACAAGGCCCAAGTCTAGATGTCTAAGGTACTATACAATTCAAAAAAAAGTATATATGTATATCTACCCCACCCTACTCCTGCATATCCTCTTCACCCTCTGCATCCTTGTTACCTTCACTCCCACTGTCCTCTGGCTCTTCTGCTACTTCTGACTCACTCTGTTTGACACCTGACCAACTCCCCCTGGTGCTCGTCTCAACTCTGCCTGCAACTGCCCCAACCTGACCTAGAGCCTGTAGCTCCATCACTGCCACCTGTCTCCCTTGAACCATGAGCATCTGCTTGTCATACAACCTCTCCAGCACCCCCTGACCCAACCCACCCAACTCCAATGCTTCCCTGACCAGGCACAAATGGGCCACCTTGAATTGAGGTACCGCCAGCACTGGTACCTCCTCTATTTTGTTGTTGTTGTTGTTGTCTTCATTGCCAGTCCAGCCCTTCTTCTTCCCACTACCCCACAAACCTCCCATCCTGGCACACTTCCTGGACCCACCTGCCATACCCTCATTGTCTTCTGTTGTGGCCCAACTGCACTTCTTTTTTCTTTTCCTGCACAGGCCACACAACCGACTGCCAGCCACTGCTTGGCACTTGCCTACCTCACTTTGTTGTCAGCACCCATTGCACAGTGGCCTTGCCATGAATGTGGGGGGAGCCACCATCATCCTGATTTGGGCCCCAGTCATTGTGCTGAACACTGGGGTCAGCTGGGGCCTGTGATGGTCGTCAGTTGGTCAGTCCTCAAAGGCAAGGACTACTTACCCACCTGTGGATGAGGCCCAACTCTGGGCCTGCAGTTCACCCACTCTACCCCTGTCCTTTGCAACACTTTGTCATGCAGCCTCTGCCTCCACTGCCACTGCTCGCTGTGCTGCCTCTATCACCTCCTGTCTCTCTCAATCTGCATGCTCTTTGTGCTCCCACCTCTCATGCTCCTCCCACTCTTGTCTTTCTCTCTCCAGGCAGGCCTCTTCCACCTTTTGACGATGGGCCTTGGCCTGTTTCTCCCTTCTCAGCACCTCCCACTTACCCCTTTCAGCCTCCTTGGCCTGCTCGGTCCCCTCCGAGTCACTTGTGTGGACCTCGAGGTCCATGTCGGGGACTTGAGCTCAGTCCTGGGCTGGCACATCAGTGGGTTGTCAGCTCAAACTCTGTTGTTGAGACATGAAAAAAAGGGTAAGGGAAAGATGGGGGAAGAGGTTTTAGCAGTCGAGATGTGCCTTATATGCAGACCATTCAGTCTCCAATACAACCCCATTGCAGCAATCAGCCCTGCCTTGTGGCCTGCAGCTGATTACAAAATCAGGCCTCATGTCGCTCTGGCTGCACCACCCTATGGCCTTCAGGGGTTCAGGCCTTAAGGGGGGGATACTGTCATGCCTGTGCCTCTGTCCTGGCCCATCCTGCATTGTCACCAGTTCTCCTCCACTCCGCTCTGCCCCTATCTGCTTGCTCTAGCACTCATATGGCATGTCCCTGCCCCATCCTCTGTCAGACCCTGTCAGCCTCTGTCAGTACTACCATGTGACTAGTCTCCCTTGGTCAGGTGACATCCTCCCTTGACTTAGGGGTCACTTTCCTTTTGGGTCAACAGTCCAGTCTAGGTATGGTGCAGGGTTGCTTCCTGTTTAGGCTTTCGGCCTATTGTCTGATTGGTTGTCGGTGGGCACTCCAAAGACACTCCATTCTGCACTATTCCTTTTTGATACTTTTTCTTTGTCCCATCCCTTGCATCTGTCTTCTGTGCTCATACCCAACTGAAGTTTTTGATGTTTCTGTCCCTTGAAATTTTACTATACTCTGTATGTTAGTTCTGTCATTCTGATACTGTACCACCTTGATGGCACAACCACTATATATAAGCCCACCACACTCAGCAGTGTCTCTTCAGTATGAATATCAACTTAGTTCCCTCCTCTGCAGTCTTCGACTGGCCTTCTTCTCCATTGTCAGCTTAATACTGACTCTTCTCTATCTCTGAAATCTGAGGGCTGGGCTTGTACAAGGGGGCAGCACACAAGCTGAACCTGATGCCCTCTCTGAACCTCTGTCATGACCATTGACCACCCTTTGGCCATTGTTGCTCTTCATTGGTATGTGTCAGCCAATTGTCAGCCTACATCACCATCAGCAACCTCCAGACATGTCCCCCGGCCTCTGTGAGCATCAGAGATCGTCGGAGTAGGCCCAAACTTGACACTGTGGGTCTGTGAGGTCTGTAGAGTCTGTAGGGTCTGTAGGGGTCTGTACTTGGTCTGTGGAAAATCTGTACCATCCGTGGGTCTCTGCCTCTGTACCAAACCCAGGGTTTTGCTGATGTCCCCAATTCATGGCACAAAAACTTCCAGATGCTGAATTCCTGCATAACTCCCACATTCACTCTGTACATGGACAAATCCCATTCTCACTGCTTTATGGCTTTGACCCCTCACCTTATCTGGAAACCTGAATCACTGCTGCCCTTTCCATTGATGAATGACTCAATTCCCTTGCCAGCAATCATGATATGGCCATGCTGTTGCATAAGAAAGCAGAGGAGTTGATGAAGAACTGGAGTAATGGAACATACATAGGTAGGGGATGACCCACCCTCCTGAAAGTGGGATAGGCTGACCTGGCTGGGGGATGACCCATCCCCTGAAAGTGGGATAGGCTGGCCTGGCTAGGGGATGGCCCACATCCTGCAAGTGGGGTCAGCTGACATGGGTGGGGGACAGCCCACCTGCCTGAAAGTGGCATTGGCCAATGTAGGTCTGGGATGGCCCACCCTCCTCAAGTGGGATCAGCCTGCATGGGTGGGGACTGGCCCACCTTCCTGAAAGTAGGATTGGCTGATCTGCCTGGGGGACATGCCAACAGGACAATGACCTACCCTCCTGAAAGGGGGTCAGCTGACATGTGTGGAGATGCCTCATGCCCCTGAAAGTGGGTCCAGCACACACAGGTTTGGGTGGTGACAGTCCAGTTGCCAGTCCCAGGGCTATTACCACAAACCAGTTGCAACTGGTTTGGTCTTGGCCCCTATGTGTCAGGGGTTACTGTACTTTGCCTGTGTAACTTGTATTATCCCAAAATATGCTATGTAGAGTAATTTTACAGCCACAATGTCATAATAAAAGTTGTAGCTTGTGATCATGGGACCATGACAATATGCTTACCTTAGCAATATTTCCATTTTTGGGTGAGATATTTACAAAATTCAGATTCAAAGGCAGTGTGGGAAATTCCAAAAGTGGCTGTACAGCTATGATGTCATAATAAAAGTTGTAGCTTATGATTGTGGGATCAAGATGATATGCTTACCTTAGTAATATCTCCTTTTTTGGGTGAGATATTTACAAATTCAGATGCAGCATGTGAACAATAAAAAGCTATGATGTCATAATAAATGTTGTAGTGCATCATCCCACCATCATGCCAGTATGCTTATATCATCAATACGACCATTTTTGCATGAGATACAGGCAAATTAAATATAGATGGCTGAAATCAGCACAGGAGTTAAGTACATAGTTTGGACTGGTTGCATCCCACTTGACATAAAATCTGGATGGGACTGGATGTTTACATAATGCACTTGGGTGAGGTACCCGAGCTACAGTGAACCGAAAGTGTGGAACTGAGTAATGTCTTTTTTTTTTTTTCAGAGTCCAAAGTGGCACACATGACATGTGTCAACTGAGTCAAATATGACCACACAGAACTCATGTAAGTATCAGACAGATGCTTTGGTGCCACTCTTCTTCCCCTTCCATCATCATCCCTCCTCTGACTAGTCAGGTAGGTAGTATGTTGATGTCATTACTCACCTTCACCCACAGGTCCCATCTCAACATCTGCAGGCTGCAGCTGCATGAAGTTGAGATGGGATCCCTTCATCCACAGTGTGCCTGGCCAGCATGCTGTTGGTATGGGGGATGATCTTGGGTTCTGGGGGGTAACATTTAGTCTGTGCCTGCTGTGCAGGCCAGCATCATGGGTTCTGGGGGATTAGTCTGTGCCTGCTAGTGCAGGCCAGCTTATCACTATCTCATTTGGGTTCTGTGCCAACTAGTGTTGTTCAACAACTTGGTCTGGGGGGATTTGGTCCATGCCTGCCAGTGCAGACTGGCCTTATATGACATGTTGCTATCTTTTCTTGACTTTGTCTGTGCCAACTAGTGTTGGTCAGCAACTGTGGGTCTGGGGGCTTGGTCCATGCCTGCAAGTGCAGGCTGGCCTAATATACATGTTGCTATCTTTTTCTTGACTGTTGTGCAACTAGTGTTGGTCAGCAACTGCTGGTCATGGGGGAT
>JANFAF010000205.1:0-56874 GCA_024663475.1 Pisolithus thermaeus
GACCACTAGTGAGTACTCCGGTGGTGAGCTGACGTTTTCTCAGACTTCTCATCCTGCAAAAACGATTGTCCCTGGCAGGAATCGAACCTGCGGCGTCACGGTATTGTGTAACCACAACGTGACGATTTAACCACTAATCGACAGGGACTCGGCCGAAGTTGATGAGCTAAGTCCCTTGTTACACTTTGGCAGCCAACAGGAGCCTCTCTGACCCCTCCAAGCTAGTACCGTCCTGTGATGCATCCACGTAACATATACGCGCGTCCGCCTGATTTTGTTGCCCTTGCAAGGCTTTATCCACCGCTTAGACCATAGTGCGTCCTTCTACAGTGGTGGCCGCAGGTGTTGACCTCTGGAATCTCAGTGTCTTCCTTACCCATACTGGCCCGTCTATAGATTTCAAGAACCCAATTGCCCAGAGGTCAGGATAGTATGGTCGTTGTCCGCATGAGAACATGTGTTCATTAAAGAGGGAGACACTTGACAGAAGCATTACTTCATATTGATTTTGATATCAGTCTCAGCTTACCAGACAACCGTCTCTGTCCCCCTGTAAGTGCCACTGTTTTACGATGGATCGATATTCCGCCTTTCTTCAGATTCCGAATAGGTATTCCCTGTTTCACTCTTGTGGGCTCGAAGTTCACACTGGTCACCTTCGCCAAAGGTTAAACTATGTTCTTTGGATACAAGATATTTTCCGAGCACAGCTTCAGACGTATCACTAATACGTGGAGTTGACATGTGGGCCCTAATACCTTTGCCGGCGACAACTCCATTAACCCAGGTAAACAGAGGCACTGGTGCTTCCGTGGTGTACCCGTTGCTTGCGTGCCGATTAGAGACAACATGGCAATTTGTCGCGACAGGGTAAACCAGTACTCTTCACGAGAATAAAAGTCAATTTGCTGATGAAAAAAATTCAATCCAGACGTAGACAGGGATTCATTAATTTCTGCTCGAGAGAACGTCCGAACTTACCGTCCTGTCGGATCGAGTACTTATTACAGAAACGTCTCCAAGCAAACCTCTACTCTTTCCACTGGAAGAAGATACGACATCAACGCACGTTGATCATATTTTATTCGGTTCTGCGAACTGATTTGGGCTCAGGTACGACTTTACCATGTGTAATCCTCCCTTTTATTCTAGCGTGGAGGAAATGACTCAGTCCGCGGAAACAAAGGAGTTTGGCCCAACGCGGTATTTCGTTTCTCTTCAATTTATAGATTCCTTCTCATTTCCCTTGCCAGATCTGTACGGGGGCCGAGGTGGAAATGATTACCCCAGGTGGAGAAGTTTGCTTTTGTCTCGCGTATATTTATGGAAAGCCTTCACCACAAAGCTCGGTGCAGGTTGTCGCATCCCTTAGTCCGTTCACGTGCTTTATCTTACCTACTCCAGGTGGTATACATCTATGCTAGGTAAAATGATTTCTCTTCATGAAATCGTGTCCCTTTTGCGAGGTCATCAGGTAACGGATTTCATCTTCTTTTCGCAAGGGTGCCGATCGCTGTTATTAGGTCGACAACTATGCCATCACCGAGTTTGTACAAGGACAGACTCGTCGTTGGGCTATAGCGTGGAGTTTTGGGACTCGTCGTCTTCCAGATGTAAGCACATTAATTGTCAGCCTCTGCCTGCCAACATGGTCAAATTCTCGCAGGCTTGCGCGCGAATAAGCAGCCCGGCATTGCAGGGGATCATGCCCTTGCGGACGACTCTGTATCAGTCACTCAGCGACATCTCTTCTTCCTCGCTTCTGTCCGGTATCCTTAGTCAGGTTCTTGCGGGCGTCGATGGTGTATCGGTCATATTGGATAGTTCCAGTTCCGATGACCACGTCTACCTGGTACAGGCATCAGCGAACACCTGGTCTAGATCCGCCCGGCGGAGAAAGGTTGCAGCCCCTTTACGAACGGATGCGCATACCCAGCCAACTGTGGTCATGCAATGTCGGATCCAATGTCAACGTGGCCCTTCGCCTACGGTCACTGACAACCATAAGCTGCATGGAGTGTACCTGGAGTACCAATGGATCGAAGGCAAGGAGCGTGGTACCTTCGAGAGCTTTGTCAGCCACGTCAACCGCAAGGTTGCCTCGTTCCGATCAATGAACTGTTGATTTGAGCAGCACAGCACGACTTGGACCGGAGGTGCGCTGCTGATATATGTACCTCGTATATGGTGCAACTGTATATGTATACTCCAGAATCTTCGGGTGGCGCTGTTTACGTGGTCTTCTGGATTATTATCGGCTTGAAAGTATCATTCTAGGTACCGTAAAATCAGGAAAGCTGGGTGCGACTCCTCTCAGGCGTCTCTGTATGGTCTTGGTATGTATGTAAATGATAACTTGCTCGCCTGAGTGTTATTCGCGATCTCGATATTAGCAGCCTTGTGTCACCTCTGTACTGGTGCGTGGGCTATCAGTACTTCCATGGACTGTGACCACGACCCTAGCACGTGGCATCTAACTCCAGTCTGGAACCTGACGGCCTGACTTTCCATATAAGCCTGCCTGTGACCGAATATCTGGATTGTTTTGTTTGCCGTGCCATTGCATGTGGGTAGAAGTTAATTAGGATGCTAAGGTTGGATAGCGCAACAGTAGCTATACAACAATCGAGGTTAATCGAAAACTGAAATCATAGAAGTTGCAATCAGAACCCCATGCCTTCATAGGTAGGAATGAACCAGCATTCCCTGTGTGGCTATCAAACCCTTAATCTCTAGCAGATACCCACTGTAGCACACATCCAGAGATGAACGTGCGTGGTCAGGGAAAGGAGTAAACCAATCGTGTGCCTAATATCACGGGGGGACGCGTCGACACGAAAATCCTAACACATCAGACATATCAGCATATATCAAGGAGTCAATTTGTGCGTTTGCAGCACGGCAGTCCACCTGTGGGAAAAAATCAGGTGGTTGTGTAACAGTGGTAAGATGACGCAGCCCACTCTTTTTTCTCTGCTTCTAACTCGGCGATCCGTCTCTTCAACTTCCTACCAGAATCCGTGAGTGAACACTGGCAGCCAAGCGTGAAGCGATCACTTACGAGTTTTCATGACTAAGAGAGTTCCTAGATTCTTTTGTCTTGCTAAGATCTTTGGTCATCGCTTGCCATGCTTGGTCATGAGGGAGATTGGCATCCTTGTACATTGCATCTAATTCCTCATTGAAAGCCTGAAAGGCGTCGGAATTCGCAGTTTCTTGGCTAGTATTATCCACCCTCACCTCATACATGATTTCTTTTTCGGCCGTCGCGTCCACAAGCAGACTCTTGACAAGCTCGCATTGGCGCTTAGCATTCTGTAGCTCAGCCCTCGTCTTGTCGTATTCCTCAGCCTTCTGTGTGCATAGTGAGTTCCAAGATTCGTGTTACGCCAGTGTCCGCGTACGTACCGTTTTGAGGTCTTGGAAAAGTTGTTCCAGGCAGTCCTGAAGCATGTTATGACTGGTAGCCGCGCGAGTTATGAACAGATCTGCGTCTTTAATTGACTCCTCTAGTCGGCTGAGAATGGGGTTGCCGGTGGCATCAGGTGTTAACAGGTTCGTACTTTCTGAAATGATGCTATAGGGACGTATTCGAGGGGTCCCTTCCATTTGCCGCTTAGAAATGAGCTGCCGCATTTCGTCCAAGCGCGCTTGAGCTTCCTTCGTCTTAGCAGAGATCAGTACGCTGTACAGGCCCAGATTGGGCAACATACTACTAGAGGGGGATTGACCCGCTGAGGGGTACGTGAGAGGGCCTTGTCTGGCGATGGTGACCTCCGGGGATCCGCGGGACCATCGTATGAAGTTACCTTCATTTCATCTACATCAAGCTTGATTCGTTTGAGCGCACGGTGGGAACCATCGATCTGACAACGGGAAGAATTTAAGATTGTACCACATCACTACGCAAACACACGACGTACGTCTTCTTTGGTAGCCGAAACCATCCGCGTGACGCGTTCGATATATTCAGTATAAGCGAGTGGATCTGAGGGGCGGTTCGCCTTCTTCTCAAGGGATGCTTTGCGCGGTGAGATTATCCTTGCGGTAGCTTTGGATAGTGGCGACATCTTTCTGTACGACCTCCTGGGTGAAGAATATATGCTATGTCCTGAACGTACAGAAGACTTTTTCTTAATAGAAAGAGGCTCGATACTACTGACAGGGGTAGATATCGGTGTGTCCGTTGTTGTTTGCCGCATGGAGAGCTGTTGTTTGTTTCGAAGAAGAGGTGAGGAAGGCACATTGTTGCGAAGAGCAGTTAGAGAAGGCTCTTCCAGTCGGAACGTATCATCGTCCAGCTCCACATCTGAATCTTCTGTTTTCGCGAGCTGCGAGCGCGTTGATGCGGGGCTGGTTGGGGGTAATGAAGGGCTGCGTGGACCAAACCGGCGAATCTCACTAGCTGGTGGCACAGAGGACTGCGCTAGCGAAGAGACCCCCGTGGCTGGCGATTGTGGTCGAGACTCCGATGATATTGGACTGTCTGCCTCCTTCCTAATGGACATTCGCGATCCGCGTTTCAACTGCACTGGTGGTCCCTCTGCAAACGTTGTATTCTTATAGAGCCTATGTGAGGTCTGAATAGAGGAACTCGCCTTCGTATATAGTTTCCTTGATCTGCTTGTTTTCTCGTAATGGGGGAAGTGGCTTGCCATGTTGATTGCTGTTTCTCCGAGCCAGCTCCAGCCGTGATGTCAAGTCTTCTTCCGACCTGTCCAGGCTCGTTTCTGCATCGTCGGGGATCGGATGATTGTCTCGAGAAATGGAGCGAGAGGCTGGCCTAGATAAAGGTTCTGGAGAGCATCGAGCGCTACTAGGCGAAGGACCTCTCTTGACCAACTTTCTACGCGAGCTGGTAGACCTACTGACACTGAAGGAATCGTCTTCCCCGGAGGCCATTGTCGTGGCAGCGGTGGATGCTGAACCACCTGAACGGCAAGAGAACTTGGTAAGGCTGCCATCCCCGGTTGTCGTTGTCTGAGTATATGTAGAGGACCGACTGGTAGTCGACTTGGATCGAGAACGGCGATGGCCACTGATAGAACCACCAAATAACTCGCTTTTCGACGAAACCGGTCTAGAACTAAAAAAGTTTCTAGATATCGCGTCCAAGCTGAAAATATGCGCCCGCGAACGGGCACTGGCAGTAGGTGTCGCTGGTCGGGAGTCGTTACCAGTGCGGAACTTGAACAACCCGTATTGGTGAACTGTTGGCATTGAGACACATACCAGCAAAACTTAAAGTGAAAATCACTTACTGGTTTGTACGATCCGTCCTGCTATTCGTGCTGTTTGTACGATTTCCTCTTCAGGGTCACCACTAGGATCCGTTGACGTGACAGAGTACCGTGAAATCTCGCCCGCCATAGGCTGCACTCGAACGACCACATAAGGAGGGCCGCCCATACCAAAAGGTATCGGATCAGCTGTTCCAAGGGGATCGATGTGCATCACAATCTTGGTCTGTTATCAGCTGAGATGAGCTCCAGGTCCGCTGTTGACTGAAAGAAAGAAAATAAAACCACCTTCTTGATCTCCTGTAGGAACGCAGTGCGCTGATACACGTTGAAGTATGTCCGTGCCACAGTGGTCCTGCTGCCCTTTGCCTCGACTTCCGTCTCGTCTGCACAGAGCACTACAGACTGACCGTATCTAGTCCGGTACTTCGCTTGAGCGGACCATAAATTATCCAGAAACCGCTCCTTTTCTGCAGTGGTGCGACAGGGGTCAAGGTTTATCGGAGCCGGTGGAAAAACCACTGAAAGAGAGCGGAATGGGCGACCCGACCACCGGTCACCCTGGTCGTGAGGAGGGTTTTCGAGATATACATGGAGTTCTTAGTAGGAGGATGGGTCTCAGTGACAAAGCCTGATGTTGAAAAAAAGTCTGAAACAGGAGGATGCTTACCAGCACCGCCGACGTCCGCAGCCACGATGTCGGTTATGTCAAAAACACCTTTACAACTCATGCCACTCTTCTTGAGTCCTAGGGGTAGACCCCCTGTTTTGGCCAATTTCTGGACCTCGTCCAGCCCAGCCAATGCCGTCCCACTCTTCTCTCCATTTCCAGGTCGCTTGGCGATCATAAGTTTGTCGTCAAACAGGAAGAGCGTACAATGTAGCACGGTGGCAGAGAAACTCGATGCAGACGTGGATGCGCCCATAGGGGCATCTATGATGACGTCGTCCACATCGATACAATCAATGAACCGTCTCGAGTTAGATATGAGTCCAGCAGGGAAACCGTCGATGGTTGCACTTAGCGAGTACATCACGGCAGCGCGCTGCGTCTGCTCGTCTGTCTCTGCGAGAGCGATCTTGCTCGCGATTTCGCCCGCCTCTATAATCAATGCACGCTGCGGGTCTTCCAATCCCATCAACTTCACCATCGTTCGGAATAGCAGCGTGTATCTCGGTATCCGTTGTACGGGGTCCATCAGGAGCTCACGCAACCCGACGCGATTCCTCGCGTCCGCATTTGAATATTTAATCCGCTACGAAAGACGCGTAAAGAATTGGCTAACCAACACCGAGACATGCGAAAACTGGCAACTCACATCAACATACGCGGCAAACCCTGACGATTTCTTCATCATCTCCCTCTCGAATATCGTCTGTGCCTCCTCTCGCTTGGCGTAGTACTGTTTATAATGCTCGAAACCTCTCAGGTCCTTGAAATGTTTCAATGCGACATCGCCCACACCCCCCACCGTCCTTGTCCATCCGGCTCCATCATCTTCTCGAGATCCGCAAGAAACGCCTCGTTCACGGGCAGAAGGTTATCAACATTGCCGAAGAGAGTCTTTGCCTCGTATGGCGGGAGGATCGCTGTGCTCTTGGAGCGCGAGAATTGACGAAGCGGGTCCGCGTAGTCGTGTTTGAGGATTCGCAAGCGTTTGACGTACGATCGTTCGGTATTGACGAGTTCGTTGATCACGTCCAAGAGCGCGGACGCGTCCGTCGTCGGTCGTGGACGTTGCTTGGGACTGGTCTAGAAATGACAAAGAGGGTATAAAAACACATCGAACGATCGCATTCATTAGTGGATATCACAGAGCCAAGAATACTCACGATGTCCTCAGACAGCGTCGTCTCGCTAGCAGAAGGTAGTATATTGTCCTGGTCCTGCCCAAGCCACGGATCGCCGAGGGATAGCACCAAGTCCTGTACATCTGCATGACGTTGTGACGATGACCGCGTGCTGAAATCGACGATCCACTCACCGTCAGGCAAGCGCTTCCCGCCCTCGCACCCCTCCACGACAACCCCACAGTAGAACACGCGTCTGGTCACGTTCTGTCCGCCGTCCGCCCCACTCCTTCTCGGCGCGTCGTCGTCCCCGCTCGCAAGAGGAACAGTTTTTCTCGGAGAGCCATTCAGAGCCATTTCCACGCTTTCATGCGAAAAACTCCGATCTTGAGAGGCGATAGTATTTACAGCGACTGCCTTGTAAATGTTGTCCTACGCTCAAACCAAACCGACTCGGCAAGCGCTCTCGCACCCTCGCATCACGTGACCGCGTACTTTGATTTGATAGATGCAGGTGATGGATCATAACTAAAATACCTGAAAATGCAAAATATAACGAAGCTCTTGTGTAGGTGTGCGCAGGCGAAAATGAACATCAATGATAGTGTACAACCTCCTTGTCATGCGACATGCATGTTCCCGACACTCGTCTCTATGACGCCCCAATCGGTGCTAACCGCTGGAAGAATGACAGGCTCCTCCGTAACTTGGATGTACCAGCGCCCCCGGCACACTCCCCTTCTCTGTCGTGCAAGCCAGCTGTCATAGACATAGAAGCTCTCCTGGAACGAGTCGAAAACAATTTCCCCTTCGCAGAGCCCTCATACCCAAGCTCGAAATCGACTGATGAATGCCTGACGTGTCCCTGGCCCGGGGTGGTAGAACCTTGTCTATGGGATGGTAGCGACAAACGGTTCAGATCAGACTGCGAGGAGTATGACCGATCTCCGATGAGAATCGATGGGTGCCGTATCTCAGGCCCGAGTGACTTTGACGTAGGGAGCTCGTCCCTGGGCGTATCAGGCGCGCTCCGCGAGCGGCGCCTGAACGTCTCTCGCGACCACCATTTGAGTAGGCCTCTGCCGGACGTACCACTCCCAAGAGAGGGTTCACGCACTAGTGCCGAGGCTGGCGACGCCGAGCGAGAAACAAACAAGCCCCGCACGTTTTCGATCATCGACCGGCTGCGTTTGGGGGTGCATCCTTGCTGATGCAATTTAAAGGAATCCTGGCGTACGACGCCGTTGTCGAGCCCAGGCAAGTTGGTCGTGATAACACTAGGTGAATCCACAGGCGTTGCCAGCGCGGTGACGGAGGTGGATGAACAATGTGACACTGGCGAAGGTGACTCTACGAACACGTCGTCGGACGCCACTGCTTTGGCCATGATAACCTTGAGTTTCTTGGGTTGCCGTCGCTTTCTCGCTGGCCTATTGGGACGCGGTACCGGTCCGCATGCCTCCACGTCGAGTGATATGTTGTTTCCAGCGTCGATAAAGCTCGCCCGCCGGGGAACAAGCACGCTTTCACGCCTCGTAAGTTTGTTCTTTGCAGCGACGCCCATTGCGCTCGCCATGGTCAAGCCTGAACTCGAGCGAGAGAATGAGCGAGCAACCGTTCGGCCCTCAAAGAGGTCTTCCTCGTGTGCACTAGCTTGGAAGCGTGCAGAAAGCAGTTTCTCCGAAAACACATCCAGCAAATCACGTTCGACCTGCTCCCGCGCTGGAGTGGTGGATCGGACGAGGTGAAAAGTACCCGACTCGGCCGACGACGTCTGGTATACCTTGCAGGAAACCACAGAAGCCCGACGACTGGCCAAGTCAACCTTGGTGGTGCAATCCACTCGATGGTTCGTCCGGCGCAAGTTCAGCATGTCAACAGGACTATGGATAGCCTCTCCGGTGTCGGCATCGCTCTCCAACTCCGGGATAGACTGAATGGTCGGTAAGGGAGCGACAATCTCAAAGGAAACGTCTTCTACGACCATGTCGGTTCTACCGTCGCCGTAGAAACTCGTCGGCAACTCGCCATCCCATGTAAGTTCTTCGGACATGGCGCTGCGAATAGCGTCCACCCAGACATCTTTTTCACGCCGACACGACGCCGCGAATTCGAATGTATGCCCCCTAAACGATAGGCGGAACCAGCTTGAAAGTAACGCTGAGCAGATCATCAGGCAAAGAAGCATTGTCATGGTTAGTTGCACAGCCTACCCTCATCCGTATTCGAATCCGCGAGCTCGAAACCTTTCAAGCTGAACCAGTGCCTTGGCTCGTATGCCTTTGGTTTGGCCACTTTGGCGAGCACAAGGAAGCCACCGGTAAACAGAAAAGCGCCGAGGTACTTGGCCTTGACCGTGCCCTGGTTTCCCAAACTTGATCCGTAGTAATGAATGACATCTAAAGAGCCAGCTGCCTGGCAGGGACCCAGGGCCAAGAGAAATCCAGGGGTCAGGGGTTGTGAACTGGAACATGTCGTGGACGCAGAGATACCCTGAGATAATCTGGACACGATGAGGCTAGTTTTGACGGCGAGTTCCTGCTGCCGACGAGCCTCGTCCACTGAAATGGTCACGGTACGCATCACGTGGGCAGCGCGCTCGATAACCTCGTAACAGGGGCGGAAACCGGGTTCCGTGACCGGAGCAGCCAACTGAAGCTGGTCGAGCAGTAGTGGGTACTTGCAAATCCTCTGAATGGGCTTGATCAGGTAGTCCACGAAGAGAAGGCGAGGACGTCGAGTGCCGGTAGCGTTGTCGCCGTGACCACTCTCGGAAGTGCTGATATTGAGTGGTCTCAGATTGAAGCTCGCCAGGACATGAGGCAGGACCTGAGCACGAGTCGAGGCGTCCAGGGACGAGAGCGAATGTCGCCGCTTCTTCCTGGATGACACAGAGGCGGTGTCCAAAGGCACGGAAAAACCAATGTGATTATCTGGCTTCGTCCTCTGCGGAGAGGCTTCCGTCAGCATTTCCGCGGCAATATCGGCACACCGCTGTTCGAACGCCTCCCATTCGAACGGGTACCTTTGCTGAACCTTGTGTACGACGTTCAATGCCTCTGGATGGCCAGAGCAGAAGTTGCGATAACGGTCGAAGCTAGAAGCCTACGCAGGCCATCTAATTAGATTACAAGAACGGTCTGAGGAGACACTCACATGTTCGATGAAGACGGTTGAAACTGCATTGATCGCGCGTTGCAAGTCGGCAGGACCAGTGGACCGGTCCAGCGTGGCGGCGTCGTTGCCGTCGTCCCACCTCATGGGAAACCCAAATTGAGCGACCGCAGCGCGCAGTCGACGCACGAGGCGCTCGTGTAACTCCAAGATCTGATCCGCATTTCGGGTAACTATATCCAAATCCGAAGGGGAGAAGAGGTGGCGAGGTGCGCTTTTGTCCTTATCCTTTGCAACGGGCAGAGGCTGGAAGATGAGCAAGTTGTGCGCATAACAGTCCGTGGACTGTGTGGACGATGAGAGCAGTTTGGTACCGTGGATAGAATGGCTGGACGGGGCACGTGGACCGCCACCCAGGTACGAGATGCCCAGGAGAGAAGGGGTGCGAGAAAAAGGAACCGAGTTAAGATTAGACGACGACGCATGAGTGCTTGCGGAAGCACTGCGGGTTACGAGTACGGGAAGCAAACGAAGGTAAACCTGGATGGGGTAGTGAGAGAGCCGGACGGAAAGACGGATACGGTGTTACCCACGCAGACGAGTATTCTGAGGTCGATCAGATAGCCCAGTTCGGTGGAGAGGAGCTCCGAGAGGGCATGACAACGTCTGGTGTTCTCCTTGGAGACGGCGTCGGCGGGTGCGTCAGCTGGCTGGTCATGACCTTCCTTTTCTGGAACGTCGGAGCCAAAGTGGAAGAGAGGGCGAGGTCTGGACGTGTCATGACGACGACCGGAAGTAGCTGGGGGCGACGTATCAGAAGGGGCGGGGACGGGTATCGGCGGGAGTGGTTTCGAGACGAGGGAGGGAGGAAGAGAAGCCCTTCGTTTGACGACGACGGAAAGGTCGACAGGGTTTTCAGGACAAGGGGCGCACCGAGGGCGATGCGAGAAAGAGGCCGGAGGGGGTGTTGGGGGTGTTGCAGTCCATGTTGGTGGGGGTATATTGGATGATGTGTCCGGGACAGTGCACGGTGTCATGTCGTAGTGGTCGTGTACGCTTGGTACTGGCGTTGAGAGCGGGGAGGCGAGGATGGGTGTGAGTGGGGAGGCGGGGGCGGCGAGGCGGGCAGACCAGCGGCAAGACTGATGATGGTCGTGTACAGAAGCGAAGGGTAAATCGGGGAGGAAGCGGTGTTGCGGAAAGGCACTGGGTGCCATGGATCTGCTATTATTTCTGAGAGACGGTGGCGGACATGCCAACGCAGGGCAATACCCTTGCATTCTAGAGAGAGGGGGCAGAGAGAGAGAGAGAGAGAGAACGAGAGATAATAAACCGGCTGACGAGGGGCAGTCGATCTCTCCCACACGCATGTACTCCACACAACTGCTAAAGCGTTCGCCCGCGAAGACCCAACTCTAATAACGCATGCACGCTGTGTATGTTGGCCCGTTTTCTCAGCGTCATACCATGGCGTCATCATGCCAGATCTACCCGCTCGGAGATCGACCCGTCTATTCCCGTCCTCCCAGCTCATCAGATCGATCAGTTCACCCATCCGCCACGGACCTGTCCCCCTCTCACAGCAATCAACCAGACAAGAACGTCGAACAGACAAGTCGAACGTGCGCAGCAAAAGGATAATGTTTACGTATGTACCAACACTATCGGCCTCCTGACATAATCCTACCCTAACTTATCCCCAAGCAGAGAACCTTCCCCCGTCGATCTCATTATCGCTAATACTTACTTACAAAATGTGGATACAACGAGGCAACCCTTGGTTCTCTCTTTCTTTCCTATTATGGGATCAACCATTTCCTCTTTCGTCAAAATGGGCCTCGATCGGTCAAAGCCGGCCCCCGACCCTGCGGACACACCCCTGTCCCCCTGTGTCTCGCCCTCTCAGATCACGCTCCTAGTACAAGTCCATCCGGTCGTCAGACCGCGCAACGAACGGTATGTTTTTGGCCTCAGCCTGCTGGCGTCGGGCCTCTTCCTTGTCAAGAAACTGGCATAGTTTGCCAATGCTCTCCCCGCTAAACACCCGAAATACCGCCTTCTGATCATCAGGCCACCTCTGTCGAAATGCAATTCGTCATTCTGCTGCATTTCCAACCACTCATGCTCACCTCAGGCGGCGGTTCCGAAAACCTACCAAGCCCCTTCCGCCGCGCCGCTGGAACCCCAGTCACAGTCAAGTGTTTCAGTTGACGGTTGCGACGAATCAGGTGATGCAACGATTTCAGCGATATCCGGTCGCAGTACGACAGATGCAGGCGCTCCAGAGTCGGAGTGTGGTCCCCAAGAAAGTAAATTGCGTTGTCCGTCACTTTGGGCACTCGCACCAACACAAGTCGGGTAATCTTCTGCAAGCCCGCCAGCTCCATCACCGCCAGATCCGTCAGTTGCCTACAAACTATATGCCTCTCTGACATCAGCGTGAACCAATAGGACGAGTTCGGCCCATACACTCACACGCCAGATCTACGGATCGGAGCTCGATACATTCCTGCGCGACCTTCATGACCCCACTATCCGTGATGTGTGGTATGCGAGCTAGATTCAGCCTACTCAAGCTCACCCCTAACTTCGATACGCTTTCCAGCGCATTGTCCGTCAGACTCGTACAGCCCGCCAACGATAATTGGTCCAACACCGGACAATGCACCACCACACCAGCCACCGCCTCGTCCGTAATCTTCGTCAGTCCGCTCAAATCAAGCACCCGCATATCCACCGCAGTGTGGCGTAGCATTAACGGCTCAAGTTGTTCTATCCATGTCAACGGCCGGTGTGGTAGTGGCTTATCCTCCGTCTCGGGCTTCTTCCCTCTATCCTTGACTCGGTATGGAAACGCAGTGTCCGTGAGTTGCGGACACCGCGCGAGGGAGAGACACCGCAACCTTCTTGAAAACGACCATACGTCCCGTACCGAAACGGCCGTAATGAGGGGTCCCTCGGACACGTCGAGCTCCTGGAGCTTTGGAAACGTCTTGGCAATCGCAGATACCATCGGATCCGTCAGTACGACTCCACCTCCCACATAGAGATACTCCAATGGAGGCGCTTTTGTAACGAGCTCGAGAATGCTCACGTCCGAAACGTACTTGCACCCGTTTATTTGAAGACCTCGCAACCCACCGACAGTCCTTGCAAGCTCGATGATCGTTCTGTCCGAGAGATCGCGTACACCGGTGAGCACGAGCGACTGTAGTTTACGACAGCCGTAGATCTCGCTTAGGATTTGGTCCTCTGTGATGCCGGTAGAGGGGTCGTCGACGATGATGCCACGGGTCATGGCCCGCTCTTTGAAGTTCGCCGGAAGCCGGTTGACGACGTGTTTCAGTTCGGGGTACCCTGGATCCCAACCTGCGTCTAGCTCCCAGTCCAATGCCGTCGTGTCCATCATGATCGTTGTCTACGGCCCGCTCTCGGCTGAATCCAAACGAGTACTGTTGTTCCTCCTTTCTGTGTAGTGTGGTCGTGAGGCAGTTTCTGAAGCGTAGCAGGTGGGATATGTAGTGTCGGTATGCCGCTCGCGCGTTTTTATCGCAGATAAAGGGCGTCTTTGTGTTCTTGGGAAGGGGCGCCCAATACATAACAAGTTTGCCAAAAAAAGAGACTCGTGAGGCTCCGACTTGGACGACAAAGGCGGAATGACATCCACGACCAGCTCGTCCTCCTCGACCATAACGCCCCATGGACCACCATATTCCCCGTCTACGACGTCCACACCCACCACTCTTCGACCCAGCACATCGACGTCGTCTTCGCGCCACCCACACCCACAACCGCTAGACCCACTGGAAGACCCCGCCCCTCGACGGTTTCCCGTCACACCCGCCGTGCTACGATCGATATTCGCGTCATCCCGTACGCCGTACGAGGAGAGATCCATTTCGAGAGTCGCATTTTTTAGGTGAGTTGACGCTCTTCCTCGTCCTCGATATAACACTGAAACTCTTGACATTAGATTCGCTGGCTTCTTGCTGAGCTGTGCCGCAATTAGCTTCGCTGCTGCGAGAGGAAGGAAAGGCTTGGTCGGGCTGCTTGGGTAGTCTGACCATTTTTCTGGCTGGTATCCGACGAACGTTCTTAACAGCCACGAGCCTGCATGCTGGCACTAAACCATCCACATATATATACACAATTGCAAGGCATGCGTCGAGGCATGTCCACCGCAATATATGCATACGCATTATAACGTTTGATTATGTATGATGTGCTAAGGCTCACAAGGCATGTCTCTCTACTCGTACGCCCACTCTTCGAGCGAGAATGTGTGTGCAATGGAAACGTTTGGTGATGTCTACCAATCTACATTCCAAATCGTTCTACATGGTGGAAACAGCCTCACTTGGGCCCGCTTCCAGAATGTTACCGTTGTCCTTGACAAGATCGGGGTCAATCACCGACTCAAGGTCGTCCACGCTCGCGGCACTTGTTACTTTCCGACGACGTATCGAAGCGACAGCGGGTGGCAAATGTGCCTTTTTAACGCGAAGAATATCCATGATTTCTGTGTCGGAAAAAGTGAGCCGCCACTATCAGGATCACATCAACGGGTAACGGCAGCGCGAGAAAACAGACGCAGACGTCAAGAGTCTCGCCCTACACGTTCCGTCCCACACAGAAACAGCTGACAGACAAGGACTGACCTTGATGTGTCATGTCTTCGTACCCCTTGATACTCCGCTTCATCGTGAGCCACCGTCGTTGTAAAGAATGTGCACTCCACAAATTCCAATCAGGGTCAGGAAGCGTCTTCCAGTCTATCTCCGTGTCATCCCTGACTTTGAGTGAATCTACTCTGTACCACCGCTCTTAGCCTTTGCCCCGCGCACACTCCGCGATGCAATAACTCACTTGTGGACCAGAATATACGCGTCCTGGGGGCTCCATCGTGGTTTCTGGCCCTCGTTCTTGACGGTTTTACTAAGCGAATCTGTCCTAAGAACCACAGCCACAATCAGTACTAATCACCAGATGAGGCATCCAGCCCACGTACCACTTTATCCGACACTGCTGCCTCCCACGTCGGTTGCCCATCCGATCGCTCACTATCCCCCAGAACACGTCGTTGTCGAGGTCCTTGCCCTGCTGGATGGTCATTTCCGTCACGATTCGTATCAACTCGTCTTCTTCTTCTTTGCTCCATGGCCCGGTCACTCGTAGCTCACGGTTCGCAATGTGGTTCCGGTAGCGATCCCGGCAGTCTGATGACATGCGACCAACGCGCTCGCTAACCTTCTCCCATTGTTGGCCGAGATCTATAACGGCTCTGTGCGGTGAGGCAATCAGTAAGTCCACGTTCACTAAACTCGGGTGATCGCTGACTGTTTGAGTAGAATATCCTCTTCCGGAGTCCATTTGCCCTGTTGCTTTTTGGGATGGAATGCTCTCCGAACATGGTGGTACACGGCTATGATGGGACGCTGGGGCACGGCAGTCGCTGCAAAGAGTATGGTTAGATGCATCGTAGACATGTGAATACTTGACGTACTGATCTCCGACCAAAAAGTATTGTCCTTCCCCTTCTCGTTCCGTTGGAAGATGATTTCCAATATTTGATCGTCAGTAAGTCCCCGAGTCTATGGTAAAGTCGAGCAAGGAGTATCAGGCAAAGTTACCAGCATTTAAAATGGTTGACCAACTCACAGCCTTGAATGTTTCAATGGCTGTCCTCAGCTGCTGCTCCTCGATGGCCGAGAACTTGCCCTTCTTGTACACGAGTCCTTTGCTCCTGATCAAAGGCACGATCATCGGTAAGAGTGTGATGTGGCAAACCTTCAGTCTTCACGAGCTCAGCCAGCTTACTAGCATTCATCCACTTATTCGCGAGCATATGCGCGTGTTCTAAGTTAGAAGGCGAGGGGCCAGGAAGATTCATATCCAACACGCGTTTATGCGATGATTTGGTTGACTTTGGGGCAGTACTGAGGTTAGACTTTGAGGTGGAAGGTACATCGACCACCGACGCCGGCCGGAGCGGGATATCAGTGCCATTGGGTGCTGGAGGAACAAAATCTGGTAGGGAAGGGTTCTCGCCTGAGGCATTAGCAGTGGCAGCAACGTCTCCCAACGCCTTGAACGCGCTGGCTATCTTGGACATGTCCATGTCCTGGATGGCACGCAGTAAGTCGTCATTAGATGCAAACTGGAAGTCGGGCACAGGCCCGCCCAATCCTGGAAAGAGTGTGTGAGGCTGTGGCTGTGGATGCGAGGGGTTGAATTGGGGAACTTCGTTGAAACCATAGTGTACGGGAGGGTACGGCAAGTATGAGGACGGTTGGTCGGAGTGCTGATCTTGGTAAGTCGGGTGATGCTGGTAAGGCTGAATGTCGATGGGCTGCGATTCGGAGGACGTAGCGGAAGCCGCAGCAACGACTGCATTCAGAAAGGCGGTAGACGCAGCGTGATGACTATCTCCCGGCAGATCGGGGTGGTGCAGGCCATTCGAGAGGGAATCTGCACCTTGAGCGGACACGTCTTTACTCGTCATGCTGTGCGCGTCTCCCGCTCCCTCGTCCGGCGACGATTCCGAGTGCATTGGACCCACCGTATCTGTGGGACGATTACCTTTCTTCCTTTTATTCTTGTGTTTCTCGTCGGGGACCGCGTCGTCATTCCTAGGATGCTTCCTTCGCGATGTCTTACGACTCTGAGACTGGATAAATGCATTGTTGGCCTCGCCGACGGCAAGCTGCAACGCCCGCTGTATGTCGGATGAGAGGCCAAGGCCTGCGTCGACCATCCAGAAATATGGAGTATTTAGGGTGGGTCGTCGACGACTTGGATGAGGGCAAGCGCAAAAATAAAAGTGGGCGCAGGCCACCGGTCTCTGCTGACAATCCGGGAAAATACTCGGACGGAGATATTACCATATTTGTCAATAGTCGTATTCACCCCCTTCCTCCATCTCGTCCGCCTCTTCCTCGTCAAACCATCCCTCCTCGTCGTATATGTCGTACTGTTCGCTCCAGTCACACAGATCATAATCAGCACCCTAAGCAACGAGCCCGTCAACGTCGCCACATCCATCCACAATCCTCGACGACGCACTTCCAACAGGCCATAAATGAATAACTCCTTTATCCGTCTTTCAAAGTCGACACTGAGCTCCTCTGGAGACTCTTGCACGTCTGCAGCATCGCCCATGTCGCTATCGCTCTCGTCCTCTTCCGGAATGAATTCGTCGTCTTCCCCACCCCCTTGACTGCGCTTGAGACATCTCGCTCTCTCGGCTTCTCTCTCTTCTTCATACTCGCCCAACAGGCTTCCCAATTTCCCTACCTGCTGTTGCATCCCGTCTAAGAAGCTTGTATTCGCCCACTGCTTTTCGTCTTCAGCAGCTCGCTTTCCATAACGCTCATACGCCGACCAAAAGTGCGGCCACCGAGCCTTGGCCGATTCCAGCTCGAGTTGCTTTGGTGCAGTTTCTATGTACCTCAGCCGACGGTTCCGCATGTCCGGTATGAGGCTACGCTGTTTCGGCGTGGTGATTAATGCGAAGCTCGTAATCAAGTGTGGCGGTATTTGATGCAAATACTTGCGCAAGAATTCAATCGGTGACCCGCTGGGGAGTGGGCTGTAGTCTGGTGGTAGACCGAGATATGATAATAGTGCGAGATCGCTGAAAGTGTTGCCTTCCATGTGGTAGAATCGCCGGAGAGGAGTAGATACCAAGTCAAAGTTAGGAGTGTACTTATGTAAGCGACACGTCAATGACAAACCCTACACCCAAAACTCGCAACGCACTCGTACGTTCATGTACATACCGATATGCCTCAACCTCCGAACCCCGTTCCTGTTCCCGTTTCTTGTCAGTGGGACCAGTGCAGCACTTTATTTCCAAATCGTGAAGAACTTTTACACCACATCCGGGAGGAGCACATTATACCCATGTCACCCATGCACAAGGATGAAATCTTCTTGATGAAAAAGCTTGTTGGAGAGAAAATCCGTGCTGCGATTACGATTCCAGGCTAGTGGCGAAACGTCTCTGTTGTCTGCGGTCTTTAGACTTCAAGCACTCAGGTGACAGCAGTTCTCAGATGGATGAATCACCAACGCTGCAATGGCCAGAGGACGAGGAAAGTGGTGGATCACGTCCTCAAGAACAACCAGGGGTGATTGTACCGAGTCAGGGCGGTTTGCCTTCCCCTGACGATCGACTTCGAGAGAGAGACCCAACGTTCTCGACGGGACGGTTCGAAGTGCCCGAAGCAGTGGAGTCTCTCTCAAATAATTTGGACGAGCCTCAAACGCTGGTTGGATGCATAGATCATTATATGCCTCAGACACAGGCAGCCTATCATAGCCAAGATGTGGACTCGAGTCAGTGAAGGATCGCGTTGCGTACTTTACCGTATGAATAGGGGCTACACGGATATCACTAGCACTTGCTGGTTAGACGCTTCCGTTCGTTTCACTCTAATTTGGCTTTGCGGTGCCCTACAATGCTATATAAAGCCACATCCACTCACTTGCTGTTGGTCATGATGGACTGCGCGTGACATCCAAACTCTCGATGACCACAGCAAAAGAAAGGGTAAATGTCGGAAGTAATGACGACGAACCGGCGGTCTCTCGTGTTCCGAAGGATCTCTTGTTGGTCATTTTCATTCATGGGTACGCTTAAGACGAGATAGTTGCGCGTTTCTTGGCCATAAATCTCGAATCACAGGTTCAAAGGCACGGATTCGACCTTTGCCAGCTTCCCCTCCAGAGTTGAACACATCCTAACCGAAACTATGGACAATGTGGCCGTCGAATGCACCGTCTTCCCGGCTTACGAGGTCAGTCGTTGGTTAACTGCCTCTCAACTGCTAGTGTGTATTGATGTATATTGGCAGACTAAAGGAGAATTGGTGGGTAAACGATAAATCACCTCCTGACGTCAAACAGAACTAAGGTCTTCGTTCACCAACGGCTGCACAGAATGCGGCAGTCGAACGTTTCGCTGACTGGCTCACCACCCTCACCGTCCAGAAAGAAGTTGCCCATGGCGGAGGAGCTGGAGTTGTCAAGATCGTTCTGTGCGGCCACAGGCAAGTCGAAATCGATCGTCGCTCACTTCAACCCTGGCCTCACGGTGCTGAAATAGTATGGGAGGGTTACTAGCAGCGGATACACTGTGTGCTTTAGTCAAGTCAAGACCCGACGAGGGTGCCTCATTGTGGCCCAGAGTTATCGGTTGTATTGCTTTCGACACCCCCGTAAGCACCTTTGACCGCTACGAACGTTCACTCGAATATGCTGTACCCTCAGTATCTAGGTCTAAATCCTTTCGTATTCAAGAACAGTGCCACAAGAGTAGTAGAAGTTGCGGACACTGCACGTACCATCGTCTCGGATGTGCTCTATTTTATGGGAAAAAGTCAAGATTCGTCCCAGGCCAAGCCGAACCCCTCCCTCCCTCAAATTGCCCCAGCGATAGAATCAGAAAGTACGTCCAAGGCTACCGGATGGGCACGTTGGGCCCCTGCAGCCTATACAGTGGGGGGAGCTATCGCTGCTGGTGCTGCAGCGGGAGCTGCGTATTGGCGACGCGAAGATATTACATCGGGGTACAAGTGGGCATTCGACCACATGAAATACGTGGGTAACCTATGGGACAAGGAGGCAATGGGGAAGCGACTGGATGATTTAACGCTCCTCGAGCAGCAAGGAATAGTCTTCAAGATGTAAGTTGCTTCCGCCAAACCTGAGGTTCTTGTTTACTGATCTTTGAATGCGCCCCATCGAGGTTCTACGTGCTGCTCCCGTCTTCTCCTCCCTCGTTCCCATCCCCGCGAACATTTGTCGTGTTGCCTCCCCGCTCGTCTCCTGCTTTTCCCAACTACATTATCAGTAGGAATTCTGTCGCGTCGGATGAGGTAAAAGCACACATGGGCATGTTCGAGCCGACTCAAAACGATGGTTACTATGAACTCGGGCTTGAGACTGCAAGAATAATTCGCGAGGCGGCCGCAAGAAATGGGATGCATTCTACTGTACCCATATAAACAGGTCTGTACACGGAGGGCCCTGGTCGGCTACGGTAGTGTCACATATACGCCATATTCTACGCGTACATGTACCTCGATATACCAGCGCTATGGCTGGTTGAATGTCAGCTGCATGGCGTATGCATCTTCACCGTCGGCGTCTGTAAACCGTAAGCCTATGAATTTAGCGGATTCATTTGTCACGTACAGTACTTCTCCTCGATACTTTTAACAGTGAAACCCAAGGTGTCCCGATAAAGACTGAGAGCGGCACGATTGGATTTGCGTACATGCAACGACACGTATGCAGCACGGTAGATGGTCGACATGGCCTCCTCTACAAGATCCACCGAATGATGAGGACGAAGAAGCGGCCAGACGACAGCATAAACAACGCACGAGATTGCAGCATCAACTTCTTGGCCAGCCCCAATCGCCGGTATGAACGCAGTACTGAAATTGAGGTGACGTGTCCGTGGGGTACTTGCTCAGTTTTTTCCGGGTTGTCATGTTCCTCGGGTTCCTCCCTACATGCAGTTTTCAGTGACTGGATACTCTAGGGACGCACGATTAGGTATGGGGCTGACATTTTGGCGAGTATATATCCGACTATACGTCCGTTCTCCTCCGCGACATAGGATAGGGACGGCCACGTTAGTGCATGATAAAGGTCTGTCGTTCCATGGAAGAATTGGATGTGTAATCATGTGGTGGACTGAACTGAGACGCACAGTACTTCATTGTGTAGTTTTCAGGAAGATTGTGCAGATTACAGGCCTGCATACCTGGGAGGTCTTCCACCCTTGCTTGTCGAATATTCATCACAACGCGTGTATTGGGTGTCCCCTGTCGGCTGTCTCTTCTCGACTACAGACTTGTGGAGAAGGTGAAACTCGAAGTTGTCCGGCTGATAAGCTCTTTGAAGTCGACACAATTTACAGACAACACTCCGCTACATATTTTCCAAGACTATCTAACATCTCACTAACCTAAAGTAACCTGTGCATGAATTTGTCAGGCAAAGTGACCCGGATTAGTTGAGTCCAGCGCGGTCAACGTACATACATGGCGAAGCCAATACAGCTTAAGAAAACAAAACTAGTGATACGAAAGCAAGGACTGTCCCAGCAGCTAACGTTTACCATGAATATATGCGAAATAAGGGAGACAATTCTAGGACTCCGGTCATCACTGAGGGCTCTTCGTTCCAGTATTACTCGAGTCGTGCGGATTACCGCTACCCGCCGCAGAGCCGCGTCCAAAGAGAAGAGAAGTGGCGTAGGACTCGGCAGCATTGAGAGTATTCCTCAAACTTCTTCTGACGCTCCGGCCTCTCCCTTCCGGCTCGCGCGGGTCTGAACTTGCATTGAAGGCAGGTGGGGTGCTGGAAGTGCTGGAGGAACTCACGTTAGCAGGCGGCGCTGCAATAGGAGTCGGGGGTTCAAGCTGAGGCCACGGAACAGGGTTGTCTGGTAATGCCAGCGGGAGGGGAATGGTTTGGTTCTGTCTGTAGCGTGCTTCGAGCTGACTCCCCGCAGAATGCATGACCTGTGAAATTCCTTGCGTCGCCCCATGTAGGGTAGACGCAGAAGTAAATGTTCGATTACCGAATGACGGAGGTAGATGGCTGAGTTGGCTGCTAGCACCACGACCGTGTCCGATCTCAGCATAGTTGTAATCTGGAGTCAGTGCTCCATTACTCCTAGTGGATGAGACAAAGTCTTGGTAGGTACGGAAAAACCCAGTTCCGCTGGACTGTGCTGTCCCTGCGCTGCGGTTAGATGCAGCATCGCTCGGCGTTGGAGAGGTGGAAGTTTCCACAACAGGCTGAAGCCCGAATCCTCGCGGCCGGCTTGGTGGTCCACTAGGGGGCTCTGGGACATGGTGGGTGTGGTAGATGGTATAATCGGTAGGATCATGACCAACAAATGACTCAGTCGCGACAGAGGGAGCCGATCTGCTCGGTGATATTGGATTGTGTTGCACGGCAATGCTGGAATGCCGCGGAGTAAGCATGGGCTCCATACGGAGGTCACGGGTGGATGGCTGCCCTCTTTGAATGGCGGGTTGGAAATGGAACCTTCTGTCATACATGAAGTCGTCGTCAAGGTCACCTTCAGTTCCGGTCTCCATATCCACGTCATGAGGAACTTCCACGAAACTCTCGTCAAAGTCGTCCTCGTATTCCGTTTCCTCGTCATCTCCTTGCATGTCCTCCGTAATGGTGTTGAAGAGATCCGTGAGAAACGATCTGAGTTTTGCGACACCATTACCCGAATATACGCAAAATGACATGCGTTGGCTCACGTTGAACTCCTGTGAGGAGAAGTGAAGCAAAACCAGAAAGGTGAAGGTGAACACGAACCTGTGGCGGTTGCCTACAGAATTGTTGTAACTCAGGCTTTCGGAAGGATGGTATACCAGTGAGACTCAAATGCGTGAGCTTGTGCAGCTTTTGAAGCAAGAAGTGGATAGCCATGACAGAGATCTGATCGCAGTACGAAAGGTGAATGCGTTCGAGCGTGCTGTGACGCTCGGCAAGCGCATAGATAGCCTCGTCCGTCAAGTTATTGACCCGTACGAGGCCAATGCGACGAAGTTTAGGCAAACTCGCCAACTCAAAGACGGACATGTCAGTCAGAAGCGAACAGTCTATGTCAATGTGAGTGCGACGACGATCCGAAAGAAAAGGTGGAGGCTCACTCGCAAAATCGACGTAGCGCAAGCGAGTGCAGCATCTAGCGAGAGACTTGATGGAACGGTCGGTGATATTCACAGCATGACCGAGGTGGAGATAGTGAAGATGTCGCCCGAGGAGACACACGCTTTCCACCGCTCGGTCAGTGAGTAAGGAGCACTTGGACAGCACAAGACTTCTAATTTTGGGTGCATGTGATACGATGCCCTCCACCGCGTCATCTGTTATAAGCGCGCAGCCTGTAAGGTCCAGCATACGAAGATGGCCCAATAGCTTGGGGAGTACTAGCGGGGGTAGCTCTTCCGACGCTCGTGGGATGATCAGGGGAAGGGTTGTGTCTCGGGCTTTGGTTGGGGCCGGGAAGGCAGCGTCCGTTAATTCGGAGCAGTGAGAAAGTCTAACCTCGCGCAGGTGGGGGCAATGGAGCCATAGATCACGAACAGGTGTATTAGTGATGTGCCTGCAATTGTTCAGGTCGATCTCTAGTAAGAGAGGACATGCTTTGGCGATGGCGGAGATGGACGCGTCCGTTACTTGTTCCACGCCACTTAGCTTGACACGGCGAAGGAGTGAGCATTCACGAGCAAGAGAGAGGACACCTTCGTCTGTGACGTGTTTGCAGCCAGTCAAGTTGATTCCCTGCAAACGTTTGGAAGCCGATGTTAATCCAGAGATAACTTTGTCGGTCGTTTCGACGACACCAGTGAGATCGATAGCGATTAGGTTAGGTAAACGGGTGAGAACACGTAAGAGGGCGACCTCGGAGATGGCGGAGCAATTGACGAGCGTCAAGCGCTCGAGGCGATCGCATTGTGCCAGGCGGGCGAAGAGGACATCTGTGAGGTCGGGACCGAGGAACAGGAAGTTTATACGCTTGATGAAGCGTGCGTAGGTGAAAGATTGGTCGGAAAGGTTCAGTATGGTAATGATTTTGACGAGGGTGGAGAGGCGAGTTAAGGCGGGCCTATGCCACAACAACTCGACGGCGCACTCGCACCAAGCACGAGAGACGAGCATGGAGCGATAGAGATCTCTTGGAGAATGGAGATGCTTGAGGATGTTTATGAGGATTTCAGGAGGGAGATGGGTCATGGGTGGTCGGGCAGACGTGTGGTTCGACCTCGGCGATGACCACTGTGCGGGGCTAACGGATGGGGGGTCGTCGTCGCGAGAGAAGAAGGCTGATTTGGAGGGGTACTCGTCGTCATTTTCCGAGAGCGACGTGGTCGACTGTGAGGCAGACTTGATGCGATACACAATTCTCGATGGTCGTGCTGGGGCCATCGCTTGCGTTGACGCAGTCCCGACGGGAAGAACAGCTTATGAAGGAACTGCTCACTAGCACTGATAGACCGTGGGAGTCTCCTTCCTGTCATGTCTCTCCTCATGTGTACCTTCAAGGGCATGGCGTCCTCGTGTCCGACCCAGGCGTTGCTGCTGGCAGATTGCATGCCCCAGTCAAACTAAACGTGCTCGTCAAATAATTGTTCATGATACCCTCAGACAACGCCCTCCCATCTTCTGATCACAAATTTGTATCCAAATTCCAGAAACTTGCAGGAAAGCTTCATTACAACATCGCTCGTTCGCTCCCCGCTCCCTCAGTCGTACCGCCATGTCATTCAGATACCCAGCATCCCAACTACCTCGTTGGCGCAAATTTACCTCCCCCTGGCCCAGCGCATTACGCCGCCCGTCGCGCTTTGTGGCTCACACCGACAAAGGTACCCGACCACGCCCCGTCATCTTCGTCCCGTCTCCGACTTGAACAACTGCTCAGCCAGCCTGGCGCTGTCCGTAGCGATGAAGCCTGGAAAGGCGGAGTACAGAAGGTGTGGAACGGTTTAGTCGGCGGTGGAAGACTGCGGCGCAGGCTGCCCATGAATCTAGTGGTATGCTTTCGTCACCAACAGTAGTCATGTATCGTAATCCCCCCGTCTACAGATCAAGGTCATACATGCCGGTTGGCTACGGGACCCAGAAACATGGCCTTCCGGTGCAGAAGTGCCGGAGTCTGAGGACGACCCTTCTCACAAGGCAACTCCTCCATCTCCACCGTCCTCTCTTCCAAGACTCGCCAGCCGACAAGAATCATGCCTGGCAACGTCAAAGCCAGAGGACAAACCGTCGGTGAAGCATTTTCATGATATTGGAGAAATGCGTTCCTCAGGACTAGCTGTCGCAGCGCATTAACGGGCCACTGCCACCTCCACACGGATAAAGAACCCAACGCTTTACAACTGGAACGCGTCGAACTTGTATGATCACGTAGTATATTGTCGTCATTGACTCTGATGTATGAAGAATGTCGTCGCTCGGTGATGTGTGCAATAGTCCAACAATGTCATGCTCGGAAGTCTACTGTACAATGAATGCTAGACCATATGACACATTCGTCTTCGACCAGGCTCTCTTGAAACTGCCAAAAAATATATACGGCAGAGGGTCCCGACAGGAGCGTGGCAAGCTCATGATCACATTCGGGACGGCGGCGATACCTGTATGATAGAGGGTGAACGTCTGCACACGAGCAACGGCAACGCTTACTCACCAGGATGACACCGTCTCCCCGAACAAAAAGCATTTCCATTTTTCTCTTCGCAACCTGTGTTCGCTGGTGTTAGCATCCAGATTTACAGTAAAACGGGGTCACGAGCCTTCACTGCACCCTGGCCTTCATATGTTCCATCTACAACATCCACGATCATGACCGTTTCCTCGACATCGCTGAGAATGAGATTCATATGACCATCGTACGCCTGTCGACACTCAGCAAGACGACAAAAACAACCCAAGGTGTGCTGCTCACGTGTAGGACGCCAGTTAGCTCGCGATCGCCGCGTAGCTTCACGAAGACGCGTTCGCTCAGCGATAATCTTATGAGGTCAAATGGTTCTTGTATTCCTGTCGATGAGGGATCCATGAGTGCAAGGGGCGAGCAAGATTAGTCAGCATCGTTCCACGCATCTTTCCCTCCAACATTCACGTCCACACCACCGATGCCGGTGAGTACCCAGTCACATCGACTTTATGCACGCTGACAGTTCGTCGCAAGAAACATTATTGTGACTATTGTGATGTGTTCTTGACGCACGACTCTGCTTCAGGTAGGTTTCATATGTTGAAGCCCTTTGCACACGTAGCTCATCTCATCACCCATCCCAGTGCGCAAGGCCCACAACAGCGGGCGTAACCATCTGGCTAATGTACGGGATTACTATGCTTGTGAGTCTGATTGCTCAGTTTACGTGAGCATCGCGTTGACCAGTTTTTTAGCCCTCGGTCACGACAAGGCCCAGAGTATCATCGACCAAATCACAGCAGCCTATGAGAGCGGAGGTGGGCCGCCTCCAGGGGGATTCGGATTCGGACCACAGCATCTACTTGGCTCTGCTCCACCCTTTGGCGGAGGGCCGCCACCGTTTGGCGGACCACCACCATTTGGTACGTGTCAACATTCTTACGCTGGGTATGACCTTCTCACCGAGAATGCAGGTCGCCCACCATTCCCGCCTCCCATGCCTCCCCCTGGCATGGTCCTACCTCCAGGTGGTGCACCACCTTTTCCTCCCAACGCAATGCCTCCGCCAGGTGCCTTCCCAGGTGGTAAGTGTGAAATGGATCAGTTCGCTCGACCGAACCTTTCAATATGATTTAGGCCCGCCACCATTCCCTCCCAACAATGGTCCGCCAGGAACTTCCATGCCTCCGTTCCCCCCTGCTGGTAATTTCGCTCCGCCCGGAGGAGTTCCGATAGCAAATTCTCCCTCCAACCCAGGCAATGCACAACCTCCAGCCAATGGTACACCACCCGCCATACATCCGGATAGGTTGCGAATGATAAGCAATGGAAGATGAGGGCTCGGGAATTGAATGCTTAATGGTGTATTGCCGTGCTACGTTCTGTGAACCTCGTTTTCCTTGGATAAAATTACTATGACCAAACAAGTACTGTGTATGCGATATGCAATTAGGTTGGTTTCTGGTAGTCTAGTCTTTTTGCAAAGGCCTCGCTGTGTGGTGTTAACGTTGCGCTGGAGACCTCGACGCAAAACTGAACCAAATGACCATCATCTAGCATCTGACGGATATCTTCTTTGGTGTGTTTCTGGTGACCATGTGCCCACAACCTGTCGACAACCTTCCGTTTTGTCTGGTGACCATATAGCCGGCTGTATGAGTTGGTAGAACCACTTACTCCACCATCCATGACTGACCAGACCGAGAACAGATTTATGGGGGTCCAAGTATGAGCACCGATATAGTACCAAGTATCCTGATACGGTAAATGCGGTAAGACGGATAGAAGCACACTTCGAGCTCACCTTTTTCCCTGACAAGATAAACGTATGGAAAAATGGACGTGTTGTTAGGTTAATTGTGATGTATCGCGCTGTTAATACGTTGTCCGACTGAGTGCCCCAGCCAAGCAATAGCGAGGCGGATGGACAGTCCATCGTGAACGGTTCATAAATAAATGCCATATCATCGACAATATGTACTCGGAAGCACAAGTCGTCCATGCCCGAGAGGCTAGTATTGTAATGGTGGTGAGTACGTCCCATTCATTGATATGGTGTAGACGATTGACCTTTCCAGAGAGCTCACCTGAGTTTGATCAATTTGCTGACCAACGGCCATAAAGCAACGCTTACCATGTCTTCGGGAAGGCCCAGCCGCTCTTGAAGCCCTTGCCACGGTATCGGACATGTAACCCTCGCAGTTCGCGGAGTGCGGTCCGTGGACATTCGCCAATTCTCGTCTGCACTCAGCGTGGACGACTTGAAGAGGGTGGATGTAGGAGACCTATTCTGCGCGGAGACGCGCGGAGACAATGCTTTTGGAGGGCTTTGCGGTAGATGGGGGTTATGTCTCATGACAGCCCGTGGAACACGGCTAGGGGACATTCGCCAACTTTCATCCGCACTCAACGCGGGCGGTTTGAAGAGGGTAGACGTGGGTGACCTGCTCCGCAAGGATGCGCGCGGAGACGCTGATTTCGGAAGGCTTGGTGGCTTTGGGTTAAGCTTCACGACTGGAGTAGACGGTTGTGTTACGCCCGACGGTTCGAGTCGAGGCATCGTGAAATTTGGAGAGACAACAGAGGTTGATACCATCGGGCTGGCGTTCCTGAGTTCACCTCCTCGCATCCTATCAGTTGAACGATGTGGGGAGCTCCGGGCAGACACTTCATCATCGTCAGGCTGGTGAGCGGCCCATTAAGAGATGCGCCTCAATTGTTATAGACGTTCTGCCTACCAATTCCTCCATGAGGTCTCGCAGTACACGCTTCACGCGTTTCAGTTTCTGAATCACTGCGTCGTCCACAGCTGTCCGATTTTCGTTGTTCCGACGTTCGAGTTCAGCGACACGGCTCTTGTACAGTGTTGTCTCGTTAGTACAGTCCACGATGGCTTGGTCGAACTGTTCCCCGATGCGCACAAGGGTCTGCACGACGCGTGAAAGCTAGACTGCAAGATGAGTGACCGATACCAGGGTAAAGGGTTAGAATCATTCTCGACCTCTTCTTGAGCTTCATTCATCCTTGACCGTGGTGTTAGGACGGCGAGGTTCGGTTTACTGGGATCCATTTCCACAAGGCGACTGGAAACTCGTTTCGTGCACGATCCAAGTTGATGGCCTTCGAAACAAAGGAGAGGGGTGTCGATGAGATCAGACGCGCGCGAACATGCAACCCTTTCACCTGTTACATACCTGCCGTGCTGAAGGATGTCATGGCGTTGGCAAGTTCCTGTGTGTCACGTACAGGTAAGTATGTAACTCCAGATGCTATGGGTTCGGCAAAATTGTTCTGGTTACCTCACCCATTCATATCCAACCATCCAACCATTCATATCATGTTGGGTCCAAGAACCATCTCCGTTTGCAGACCAGGCTTATCGATTTTTCCCAGCAGACGTGCAATGTACTCCACTCGACTTTCGTCACCCCCGACGCCAGTCGTCGACGTACATACCCACGTCTACTTTCCACGCTATGCTGCCGAACTACGTGCACGCAGCTCAGCTCCTCGAATCTTGACCCGGGCAGGTGCGAACGGCAAGCCTGAAGAACGGCTGCTGATATTAGATGGAGAACCAGGATCAGGACGCCCCGTCGGTCCTCAGGTGGGTTCCGAGGTCATCTTTACTCGGCGGCATTCCGTTCATCCGCGTTGGACAGTACTGGAACAGAGAAGAGAAGCTCGAGTTCATGAAAAGACACCATATCCATGTTTCATTCGTGAGGTCCTGACTCTTTCCGACATTTCGCTCCGCACCGCGGGCCTGACTTGACTCCGTCACTCAAGCCCAGCAAATCCGTGGCTTGATTTTCTTCCCGCGGAACGCGCCAGCACTCTTGCTCAGGCGCTTAACAACGACCTCGAGGAATACTGTGCATCCTCCCCAGAGGTGGATGGGTTCCCAGGTTTGAGGTCCCTCTACGGTTTTGGCCTCCTGCCCCTTGTGCCCCATGTCCCGATTTCCTCGGTCATTCAAGCCATTGAGCACATCAAAACATTGCCGCACGTATCAGGTGTTATCATGGGGACGAAGGGTGTCGGTGACGGTCTTGATGACGAAGCGCTGGAGCCAGTGTGGAAGGCCATCGAAAGCGCGGGACTTGTGGTTTTCGTTCACCCCCATTATGGCGTAGATGGTCAAGCGTTCGGGACCAAGCCAAATGGTCACGTACTTCCACTCGCTCTTGGTTTTCCCTTCGAAACCACCATCGTAAGTTCTGACCCATGGTTTGTCGCGGTCACCCTAGTTCTGACTACACCCGTTGCAAGGCTATAACTAGGTTGATTCTCGCCGGTGTCTTGGATCGTCTTCCAAACCTCCGGCTTCTTCTCGCTCACTCAGGGGGCGCACTCTCTCAGTTATCCTCTCGTATCGCCTCGTGCATTGCACATGATCCCGTGGTGGCGAAGCGACTGGAACATGATGCAAGGTACTATCTTGGGAGGCTTTACTTCGATGCTGTCGCATATGGACCTGAGGAGCTTGCCTTTGTAAGCGAGACTATCGGACGCGCAGAATCGTACAGTGCTGCAGGGGGCTCATACAATGCGGACGCTGGAAGCACAAGGATGTTATTTGGTACAGATCATCCCTTTTTCCCGCTCCTGGAAGCGAGTCAAAAGTGGCAGAGTGTCGAAGACAATATGAGGGCTATCCGAGACGTGCGTAGTTGGAACGAATCTGCACAAGCAGACGTTCTCGGGCTCAATGCGCTGAGGTTATTCAATTTGAAGTATTGAGTAGCCCTCGTACATTGTAACCTCATCTTGGTACCTGGATTTTCAAGCTGAAGTCTATGTGTTGTACGGACTGATGGACTGCGCTCGTGCTCAAGATGTCGATTTCTATTTCGTTGATGAGTACTGACAACCAACAAAAGTTGAGTCGACTCTAACACACCATCTATCGCTCGTTCGCGCAGGTTGGCTTCCGTAATGTCTCCGCTCGACTCAAAGAGAAATTTACGTTTACCTGCCCATTTGTCTTTCAGTTTGCGAGCGACAGTCACGAGTTGTTCGCCTTCGATGTTGTCGAGCATGACGATGTCGGCACCAGCCTCGATCGCTTCATCCGCCTCAGCTTCTGAAGTGACTTCCACGTCAAGAAGTAAGCTGAATCCCCCAACAGAACGTGCTTGTTTGATGGCGGCCGTGATTGACCCTGATTTTAGGACCAGTTACCACCAGCTTCTAAACATCGTAAAGGTTCTAGACGCACCAGTCGACCAAATATGATTATCCTTAAGCATGATCATGCTGGATAGATCGTGGCGGTGGGTATCAATTCCGCCAACGATCATTCCATACTTCTCGACGAGACGAAACCCTTCAGGAAGTGAGGCAGAATGCACGACTGCTAAATTGTCTCATCTTACCAGGCGTGGTCTTCCTCGTGCCTGCTATGATACCCTTGTAGCCATATCCCACAGCCAAATCCTTAATCTGCTTTGATCTACGTTTTCCACGTTGTTCAGAGAGGTCAAAAAAATAAAAATAAATGCTAGATCTTTGGCTCACTTTGTCGCAATTCCACTGCATCTGGCAAGCAGGTTTAGCGCTACACGTTCCCCAAGGAGGAGATGCCGCGCTTTGCCTCGGACGGTGGCCACGTGTTTGATGGGCTGGAAGGTGTCGCCTTCTTTAATGTGCCATTCCACTCTGCGCGATCGATCAAGCTGATGGTCATGGAGGAATATGTTTACGTACTGGCAGTCGAGCTGACGGAAGATCTCAGTGACGAACGGACATCCGGCCAAGACAGCGGGCTGTTTGCCCTTGCCAAGGAGGAATGCAACTCTTTCCTCTTCCCCAACGACGTAACCGCCATAATCGAAGGACGGCGTGTCCTCGGCGAGCCAGGCGCTGACTTGGACTTTCCAACTCGGAGGCAGCAAATGCTCGAAGGACATGATCACAGTGGCTAGCAGCTAACTCGGAGTCACACAGCAGATACTTCCCGTGTAATTCCGCACACACGGTGTTGACTCACCGGTTGTGCAGGAAGTCCTCATGGACACAGCATGTCCTCTCTCCCACCTTAGCCTAGCTGTGGAAACATAGATTACTATCATCGTCCAATGAAAGTCAACTCCCAGCAAGTCCTGCACAAAATGTAAAGTACCGAATACGCAGAGCCATCAACCAAAGAAAAGAACGAATGTGTAGACAAACGAGGGATTATTAGATTGTCATCTAATACTCCATAGCAATGTTCAATTCAAAGCGCAGTGGTAATGAAAGCAGTCAGGGCAGCAAGGGCTGTGAGTAGTCCAGACTGGGTATCAGCTCCTGGAAGCGCGGCGTTCGTGCTGGTCGGTGTCGTGCTCGTGTCAGAACTAGCAGTGCCGGCTGACGTAGTGGTGGCGCTTGGCGTCAGGGCAGAACTGCCGGACCTGTGTAAGGAACTGTCAGCCACGTTCGATAAACATGGTAACAAGCAACTCACGAAACAGATGTCGTGCTCGTGGAAGTGCCCGTGGACGTCGACCCAGTAATGCTGAACTGGTCGGACTGAGCAAGCAAGCCATCGAGGTTTTCTGCATTCTGAGCGAGGTTGACACGGAACCCGTCGCCGGTGGGCCAGCCCCCGCTGGGAGGACTGCACTGAATTGTGCCAACAGTACCGTCAACGAGGGCATTGAGCACCTGGTTATTGATAGGCATAACAGTAGTGTTCTGTGAAAAAAAAAAAAAGCGTAAGCCGAGGAAAAGGGTAACAAGAACTGCACTCACCGTGTTGGTTAACACGGCCGTGAAGTTGAGAGGGTCGGTGGAGACACGGGTCCATGTCAAGTAGTTGGGTCCGGAAGTGGTCCAACCTTGCGAACCACCAGGAGACGTGACTTGATAGGCGAAAGCAGAAGAAACGCTCAAGAGGATGGCAGCGAAGACACGCATAGTGGACAGACCCAGTTGGAAGGGGAAAAAAGAGTATCGACGGGTTATACTTGCGGGTAGAGATTCAAATAGCCCGCTTGGCAATGAAAAATCTGTAAACATGCCACGAAGCGAAAAGCCCTCCAGGCCTTATAGTTCCCACGACGACGCCTCAAGTGAACCGATCATTGAAATACATGCTTGCCACACAGGAAAGGAGTGGACCGTAGGTCGAAGGTCAAGCACTACACTATGGAGGTGCCCAGCGCAACGCTACGGGAGTCGGACAGGCGATTTGCTAGGACAAGTTTTGCTGAGGACACCGACGACGAGTGCCAAGTGTACGTACAATTACGGCGATGACAAAGCAGTCTCGGCGTCTGTCCAGAGATCCTTCTGACCCCAGACACCGGCAACTGCCGTAAATACCATCCAACACGACGCGTCTGTAATTGCTTCCGCCGCCTCGACACGGCCTGCGCTAAGGTTTCGCCGTGTCTGTAAGATCCCAAGGCACGCGCGCGCAAGGTTGCGGAGGAGACTCATTTCGTCAGCTGATACCGTGTCCTCCACCTTGGCGAGAAGGGATAGTATCCACCGTGCATGACTGTCGGTAATTGCCTTGGAAGCATCGTCGATATTTTGAAGATGAAGGTTTATCCAGTGCGCAAAGTACATGAGAAGATGGATAGACGTTCGCTAACGTGCCCGTCAGTAGAGGATCGCAGAGTATGAAATGCACCTCACATGATCGATTCCTCGTAATTGATTCGGCGTGGCCTCCCGAGGTATTAGTTTGACATCCTCTTGCTGACCTTGGATGTCGTGTGGCATCGGAGTGGCGAGGTTGCTATCTGAGGGTTCCGTCATCACTTGAGGGGGCAGATTGAGGAGGGCTTGTGCGTCATCACCAGTGGTCTGCACTCTGGAAGGAACAGTATCGAACCCTTGGCCCGCATTTCTCAGACTTTCAGGAACGACTGGCGCGTGGTGGATAGACTTGGACTTTTTGCGTGACTCTGCTCGAGAAGTAGGACTCCACTCCGATTCCGGATGGCCAGCGAGGAATTTCCACCATGCGTCACGGTCCTTCTTCTCCGGGATTAATTGTTGCATTAAACTACTGCGTCGGACGTGCATCGTTGGTTGCGTCAGGTTCTGCATCGTTGTCGATGGCCACTCGTCCCAATAACATAGAAGGTACTCGTACCTTTCTGAGGTTACGGAAATGGGATTGAAAGGTGTCCCGCCACTTCTCACATGGAAGTATGCCCTTCGCGGGCGCACTCACGGGAAGGACAGGAGGGCGGGCCGATTCTTCGTATGGATTGTGCACCCTTTTGATGTGTGGTAAACGGCGCGCATCCCGTCTACAAAGCGGTTCAGGAGAGTGCAGGCACTCGAGGATAGGTGACGCATGAACCTAACAAGAAAGAGATATTGCATCCCGTCCGACGGATCTCCATTGAAATCCTCTGGAAGATTGGCTACTGGTAGTATCTGCTTTCCCGGGGCGGGCTCGTCCAGGTCCGAGTCTTCCCGATCGCCCCTCTTGCGTTTGTTAACCATCCTTGTTGTCGAGCTCGGCGTGGGGGAAAGACAATCGTGGGAATTACAGCCGCCGAAGAAAAACTAACTTGGGCTGTTGGTTTTTCCGTGAGATCAGACAATCGACGATGGCACGCTCAGAGGACGATGAAATCGACTCAGAAGCCCTACAAGCCCAGATAGACTTGTCAATGTCCTTTGCGCACAACCTCGTCACATCATGGATACAAACTACTCAGTTGGCACAGCCGCACCCAGGCATCTCTGAGGCAGAGCGTATATTGAAAGAAGAGTTACGACGACCACCGAGGTAAGTGTATCGTGAAGAATAAAGAAAGCGTTCTGAACAAGCAAATGTCGCGATTGTTCAGGTTGGGAGTTGGTGCACCTGTTCCCGTGGCCAATTTCGCGAGCCGAGACGCCGCTAAACTACGACATCGACTCGCGAAGACCGCCGATAAGGCTTTGGCATCGTCAGAGAAGCCTCCTCAGTCGGATCGCAAGTCAGATGAAGAAGAGGAAAAGGGAAAGCCGGCGAAACGGGCGAAGAGGAACGACCCATTTACCATGCCAGGGCTCAAAAAGCGCAGGAAAGTAGACGATTCATCAAACAAGTTGTCGAAGCCCGAGCCAAGCCGCCCAACGAATGGCACCTATCTACATGACGACGAACAAGTGAGGCAAAAGACGCGAACAGAGACAATTTCTAGAGAACAATCTATCCATGGTCTGAATATAATCTGCAAACTCGTCAGATTGGTGTCTAACGAGATGAGCAGTCACTAGTTTACCATCGGCTGGCGCAACACCGGCAAAACCGGCAACAGCGACGTTCAGTCCGACCACACAAAGCTCTATACCTCGATCGGAGGACCTCATACCCAGTCGAGGTTGCGCTAAAGGTGGTGACGAAAGTACTATACCAGCTCCTGATACTGATATAGGGTCAACCGGTACGTCGGGTGTAACACATACTACATCCACTCATCTTACTCATCGCGTGGAACGCCTTGGGAATCCGGCTCGGATGCGTATGAAATTCCTAATCACAACCCCACACCGTGGTTAGGAAACTGCCCCACATCATCTCCTGTGTCTACTCAACACAGCGTTTCCAGCAAGCCCGCTCGTTTCTCTTTACTGAATCTTGACGGGCCGCCGGACCCCCAGGAATTCGGTAACTCGGCCACCCCGAATACTTCCAAAAAGCAACGCAGACGACGCAAGAAGAAAAAGAATGCCATGATGGGTACCGGCACGGGAGCCACTTAACACCCAGACAGTACGTAAAATTGAATGTTGCATTTTGAGGTTTACCTCGTTTTCATAGAAGACAATTGCCAAATGCGTTGTTCGGCCGTTGGTAATGTGACATGCATGCGTGAGATCTAATTCATTTCCCAAATCGCTCCCCCGAAAAAAAAAACGCCAACAATGCCTCCAGTGGTGCATGATCATTTTTAACAATGGTACTGGATGTGCTGCATTCGCTCGACGAGGAGAGCAAGATACTCGTTACAAAGCTAATGGTATGATACAAGTTGCCGAAATCCAAAGTACATAAGATGGAATAACTTAGGTACGTGCAATATATCTTACTTTGTCCTCGTCAGGCTTCCGGTCCGAATTGACGTCTTCCCACTGTTATAGGATGCCTTTCTCGAGGAGGATCCCTTCGAGTGGGCCCTGCTGGAGTGTCGACGTCCAGTTGGTCGATAATGTTGGTGTCGACTCGGCCTAGGCGATGGTGCAGACGACGCTACATGCCGAGAAACCGTACCTCGCGTAGAGTGTTTAGAGCTGCGGTGGTGGGTGCTTGGCCGGCGGGTCCTCTTTTTCTCCTTTCCAAAGAAAAAGAAAGAGATGCCCAAGGGAGATTTCGCCCCTTTCTTGGATCGACGAGCCGACTTGTGCTGTTTTTTCCACTCTCGGACGGCCCTGGCCTCTCGCATTTCGGCTATGCCTTTCTTTCTAAGCGATTCGTTTCCGCTGAACGTAGCACGCCATTTTACTAGCCAGCCATGTACTGTTGAAGCTTTCGGCCTGCTGCGCTTGCGCCCGTTTGAGTGATAGTGCTTGAAGACAGTCAGACGTCTTCATGATACGATCGAGTGAGCGATACACCTACAGATGACTTCCACTCGATTTGGAACATGTCTCGGTGCGGTGGGCGTTTCTGAGGATGACAGAGATTACAGGATGCACTTGTTTGTTGGGGGGAAGAGCACTGGGGCCTATTTATCTACGTACTCACCTATAAAAATGCTCCGTCCCAGGCCTCATGCACATTTCGGGCAAAGCCGAGCCCAGGGTGGGGTCGTGGGGAAGACCTTCCGTCACAATCAGCATCATCCAGATTGTTGGCTGGCTGTGTTGGTTCCCCCTTCGATTTTCTTCTTAAAAAAAACTATATCATGGAACGCAGAAAGCTAGACCGTCACACAACGTGGACAACTGCTGATTTTCAGCACGTTTCCATGCTTTCAGAATGTATCACGCAGCCTCGTGGCCGCATGTTTACATTCACCCGCAGTTCAGCGCGCGGTCAGTACGTACCGAGTGCGCAACCCGACGCTGCCACTTTTGATTGACAGCAGTGGTCACGCGAAAGGAGCGTGCCCTCCGCACGGCCAGCCAACCACCCCTTCGGAAAGCCGAGGTGACACCATTGAAGTTACCGCAAGATTCGTTGGAATGGTAGCTAACCACAGGATCACTCCATACAGTCCCACTCCTATGCACGTGGGTCATCCACCAAGGCTCCTGTGCCTCGTTCTCACAGCACTTGCCACATAACTCGAGTGTCGAGGTCACTAATAATTTACTACCCATATTAGGTAGCTGTAGGTCTGAAGTGGACCAGAGACCCTCAGGCCAGGCCCGCCGACCTAACAATTGTCTTCGCGGCCACGGAGTCCACAGCAATCACACATCTTGAATCTATTGTGCTCAAGTAAGTTACAACGTAGTTATCAGTACATGGGCACCCCATATTCATAGGTCCGGCTGGCACGGACAAAAACTTGCACTTCTGTAGTGCACGTGCTCTTCCTATGGCATTCCAAGAACGTTGGATTGAGCACGCAGATAACCAGCTAATCAACGCCACTGACGCCAACGTGTTGACTCTGACGCACTATACTGTGGATCCTGGGCGTACGGATCAAGCTACTTCGGTGACCTATTCTAGGAAGGGGAAACCAAATCGCAGAGGAGTTTATCCGTGAACCAGACTCGAGGCTCGCTTTTCCGTTTCCTGTTCACACCATGAGCCAGCCTGGGAAGTGTTCACCTTACTACTACACTGTCGCTTCCGCACCAGTTGATAGTAGGAATATTATGGTTGAATGATCATCGTCCATTCTTTTTCTCTTTGTACTCGTTTGCCGTCAAGTCCTTTGCGCAGTGGTCAAGTTTCCCTCTGCATTCTCACCCAGACCCTTCGCCAGCTGTCGAGGTAATACTAGAGACTGTCACTGGCGTATTATCGGTCTTGTTTCAGGTCCTCCTGTTCTAGTATTGACGACGGACAATGCTGCTATTCACTACCTACCATGGTAGTCCGCTCTCGATTACGTGTAGTACATCCGCAAGGGAGAAACCGCTAGGTTCTAATGACTCGGGTTGATTTGAGTCGGCGATGCCACTACGAGACAGCCTAATTACAGCATGCGCTTCCTACAGTTTTTGAATTGCTTTTGAATGGTCGGGGTACTCGGCAAACAGCACGAGGTCATCATGAGCCCATAATGACTCGCTCGGGTTTGCAGAGATGGGCCTTTCGCCAATGCCAGACTGTCAAGTGTTGGCGATAGTACGTAAGGTCTCCGTGAGTCGACGCGCCGAGCGGTACTCCGGGGTCCTCGATATCAAGTCTCGTACTCACGCTTTGAGTGCGTCGGAAAGAAACATGAGCGAGTTCGGGTCTTCGCCGAATACGTTACGTACAGCATCATAGTCAACTTCGTATTGTGTAATCCGGCTCGAATCAATTAGGTAGCAACACTTCTTCCCTCTAGTCACCTTGCGCGTTATCATTGCCGAAGAGCGCAACCTCACAGAACTACTGCATGTTGCTTTGATATCATTAACCACTAAGGTGCGTAAACGGAATCCATGATCTTAATCCTTCCACTCTGTTTCTGACAGTTTCTTGAGGGAGCCCTCGGACGATACAAGACGATACCGACGGATATGAATCCTTTAGACAATGCTCATAAGCTGAACAAGACCGATGATCGATTCAGCAGGCGAGGGATTGCGGGTAGCCATCTCCCGTTTGCTTCGACATATATCCGCGTAGTTAACTTCCCTCGAACGCCGCGACGGCAATGTCTATGCTCACGTTCCTCGCTGTGGTAGCGCACACTGCATCCATGCTAAAACGTTACACTGGGCTGTATACCACGAAGCAACAGCAAGTATCTACCACACTTCCCCGCGCTTGTCCGGGACGACCCAAATTGTCTGATGCTGTGCAATCGCGGTGGCCAAATTTGGAAATGCAGAGCACGTTTCCTCTCGCATATGGTCTACGTCACACCCCACGGCAGTTGCAATAGCCGTGCCCGAATGACCCACCTCAACCAGTCGTATCGACGAAACGCGGGCCTTACCAACAGGGGAACGTAGATTGACGTTCCTTGTTCATGGCCACGAAGGTGGCGGTGAGCCCCCCGCACCAACCATTCCTCTTTCTCGGCACCGTCTGTCACACCGGTTTTCGAGCTTTCACTCCGCCTGCGAGCGGAACGGCTATGAACCAACATTACTGCACACCGCCATCACGTCCGCCCCAAGTCTTTGCTGACCATGGTGGGCACGGCTACTGACTCCTCCGGTCCGTGCTCGATCGGTTGGACGCCCAGTGCGCTGCAGTATCTGTGGTGGTACAAAATGACGATGTCTGTGTGGGATCTGCTGGACATTCTTCCAGGAATTCCAGGTAGATAGTTCGGGGGAAATGGGTTGGAAAAACGTCGATGCAATCATCGAGGGTAAGCTGTATCTTGGAAAGTAAGTCCGCATCGTCTGGTGGCGTAGTCTAGTCCGTTAACACTCTTCATTATTAGTATCCATGCAGCCCGATCATCGCGGTCGTTAACTGAACGCCGGATCACCCACATTATTTCAGTTTGTTCCGACCCTATTCCAGCTGAGGTTCCTGAATCTGGAATTTCTCACCTGCGGATTTCCGTGGAGGATGTCGATTTCGCAGATATCCTGATTCATTTGCCCATTGCCTGTCACTTCATCGACCAGGCCATAAGGAGCGGGGGCACCGTCCTTGTACATTGCCACCAGGGTTTGACGCGAAGTGCTACTGTAGTTGCAGCTTATCGTGAGTTTTTTGAATCCTTTTGGTGCGTGAAGTTGTGCGAACTACTCGGCTAGTGATGTGCACTCGGAGGATAGACACCACCCAGGCTATGTCGGTGGTTCGAGAAGGTCAGGTCCTATAGACACCTTGTTGTGGCAATCCTGGCTCACATCCGACCAGCACGAGAGCAAGTCTGGTTTAACGCCGGATTCCAGGAACAATTAGTTCTATTCGAGCTCTGCAGGTACCAACCCACCACGACAAACCCATATTACGTGGGATGGCGACACAAGATCGACATGCATCTTGCGAACCAACAGTGACATCAGCACCGAAGTCTCCCCCGACTGCACGGCCGCACCCTCCTTAAAAGCATTTTCAATAGTATACAGGTACAGTATGTCCTAATTGTGCTCATAGAAGATGTATTCCTCCTTCACGTCTCATTTTTTCCTTCTTCCTTCCACTGGTCAATGTCTGTTGTTTTAGTATACATCTGTTTTTTCATACAGTCACTCGTGTAATTGCATCGTTCCTACATGCCATACATTGTAATTCATGAGCCAGTCTTCGCTACATATACACAAAGTTAATGGTCAATGGTCTAATAGCCTCCGCTTACTTACGGTAATCGACCGCCACCCTGCACCGGGCGGAGTTCAAAAAGGGTATTCTCACACGAGACGTGCAAACTTGCCTCTTTCACTTTTGAGCTGCAACATTCAAACCAGTCCAACCGCCTCTTTGCCCTTCATCGCAACACACAATGGGTCTGTCGGTCTCACGTCTCCTCTCCACCCTCTTCAAGAACAGGGAAATGCGTGAGTTGAGCTTTCGCTTTCAATTCGAAGCGTACACGTACTAACATTACCCTTTTCTATAGGTATTTTGATGGTGTGCTCTTCAAGCTACTGTGCCTGCCAAAGAATGTCGCTTACCGCCATCTAGGTTGGTCTCGATGCTGCAGGTAAAACCACCATTCTCTACAAGCTCAAACTCGGCGAGATTGTCACCACGATTCCGACGATTGGTGCGTATCAGGGAGTGGCTATGTAACAAATTTTGGTGACGTGTTTTCAGGATTTAACGTTGAAACCGTGGAATACAAGAACATCTCCTTTACTGTCTGGGACGTTGGAGGACAGGACAAGATCCGCCCCTTGTGGAGGCATTGTAGGTCGTGGCCATCGTCGACAACTTCCTGTGCGCTTACCTTGTCCCGTAGACTTCCAAAATACTCAGGGTATCATCTTCGTGGTAGACTCAAATGACCGAGAGCGAGTGTCTGAGGCACGAGAGGAACTCCAGCGGATGTTAAACGAAGATGAACTGCGGGACGCTTTGCTTCTTGTCTTTGCCAACAAGCAAGATCTCCCCAACGCTATGAATGCCGCCGAGATCACTGACAAGCTTGGATTACAAGCGCTTAGGCAGCGGACATGGTACATCCAGGTCAGTGCCAGTACTTCACTGCCGTCATTGCCCCTTATCTTGTCATCGACAGGCTGCATGCGCTACCTCTGGTGACGGTCTCTACGAGGGCCTGGAGTGGCTGGCCACCAACATCAACAAGCGGAGAGTGTAAGGGGTGGGTTGGATTGTGGTCAGTGTGCACCTGACACATTCCATATGACGTTGTATGACACATTTTCCGCTGAACTGCTGCTTGCCCCCCATCTCCTTGGTTTTTCTGATCTTGATATGCAAACTGTGCAGCTAGTGAGGACGCGATAATTGCAGTTCGTTTGTAAGTTCACCCATAGAAAAATTTAATACCTCCACTACTGCGTTTCTATCTCAACCCGAGATACCGTCTCGTGGGCGGCCGAAGTTAAATCTGACCGACAAGTCTCGGATACGTTGTTTCAGTTGTTTCTGCAGGTACACTGGACAATGTTCTTAGGGGTATGTCTAGAGACTGCATAAGGTATTCTCATCCCGCATGACTGGCCTTCAAACAAGTCTGCCGACTGTTTCTGCTTCCTTCCTTCGTTTTTCTCCTTGTTCTCTTGATATGTTATCACGACGACCAGCCGCGTACTTGACAAGCTTATCAAGGAGAGCTTGCAGCCTCCTAGGCTTTATGTCATCGTATAGCGTTTGTCGCTTTTGCGGGTTGAGGTACTCCTGCACCTTATCCTGCAATATGAGCTCGGCCATCTTGGGAAAGTGTTAAAAGAAGATAATCTCAAGAACACCCGCAGAACTTACCGCGCGTAGCTCTGCGAAGGTGGAGTTGAGATGGCTACGGCCGATGCGAGTGATTTCGCCTTCCAGAAATATGATATCTGTCGCAATATTTGCTATGGCGTTTTCGTTCATCACAGATACCTTCGGTCCGATCATGAAGTTCTGCCAAGATATAGAATTCCAATGTCAATGTGAGACTAACCAATTGTTATGCTCACCATCAGGCTCTCGGCGATGTACCCGATAGCAGCTTTGTATGCATCGTCCTTATATGACTCCTTGATGACGAGAGAATCCACCACAGTTGTAAGCCAATTCATAAGCTCGTACAGATACATACTGGGCGTCCCCTCTCTTGTCTGGGGCGTCCAGGCATATTCCGATAGATCGAAGAAGTCGTCAAGTTTGGAAGTAATCAGTGCGGTTATCCGATTGTGCGCCTTGACGAACGCTTCCGAGAATGGTGACGAAGGTAGGCGTAGAAGCTGAGTCGTTCTGTGCGAAAAACGGGTCAGGAACTAGAAGATATGAGTCGTGAACCACCCACTGCCTGAGATTGGTAGGATAGCGCGTCAGCTCAGAACAGGTTTTCTCGAATAACTCAAGGTTAATCACAACCTGTGCAATCTGCGATAGCGCAGATGTGCTTGCAAGACGTTTGCTTATGCTCCCGCCGATGTGGTTCGATAGGAGTTTATCGAGGTACTATCATCGAAATAAAATCAGATGGATGACACTGCAAATCAGCCATCGACTCTACCCGGCTTAGGAGATCGTCGATGTTGCCGTGATGTTGTGACACTCCGTCAACAAAATGGTAAAATCTCTGTATGAATATTCGGATCTGTAACAAGTCATACAGGATGTCCTCAACAGAAGAGAGGACCTACGTGTCGACAACATAAGTAAAAGCTCTGTGACCACGGTAGATACAATGGTGTATTGCGCCTGCTCAGGATTGAGAAACACCCTCATGGACAGTAATGTAAGCAGATACTTCGCAAGTGCTCCATAATCTGAAGGAGTTAACCATACTTCATTCAGCATGGACTCTAGCTCGGGTGCAGTGGAGGCTTGCACAGGCAGGTAGTCATCTTCAAGCACGACCTGCAGTTCGACGTGAGTTTTAGTGCAAGAATACGAAAAACAAATCGTGAATTACTTCTTCCAGTTTTTGACCACATTGGGATTCGAGTTGATCGGCAAACTTCTCAAAGAGCGCTAGCATCAATGTATGAAGAGGCTGCGTCGAGTACGAATACGACTGTAGCCCTTTGATCAGTAATGAAGGGAGGGTATAGCACGCGTCGACACCGACCTCAAGGGTCATTACGAAACTTATTAAGCATTCCTTTACCCTCAGAAACGAGTCCGGATCCTTCTCTCCTGTGAGGGCACTACGAACAGCGCAAGTGAGCCGAGTCACGACCGCGTCCCAAAGCTCTTCGATTTCTTGTTCAGAGCGAAAGCTCGAAGTAGTTTCTAAAACATGAGACTCGATGATGAAGAAACCACAGATTTCCCGGACAACGTCAGGAAGAGAAGCCAGTGGAAGTGTGAGGGGCAAGATTAGATCGGATTGGGCCTGTACCATGATCAGTAGAATTCAGGCAAACATCGGTCGGTTACGGACCTTGCGATCGGCTTGATACGAACTCCGTAACTCGTCGAGCGATTCTAGCGATGCATAAATGTGGATACACTGATATAGCGGTTGGAAGTCGACCTTGACGGTATCACAACACATGACATTAACTGTGACGAAGTCTGATTAACCCAATAACGAGCATTGTAGCGCCACTCACCATCAGACCTCTCGTTTGTGACCATTTCCACTGCGCTGCCCACGCGACTGAGTCTAAGCATGGGATCCTTCTCGCGACGAGTCCTCCACTTCCGAGTGCGGGCATCCATGGCCTCGATGGCCGCCTTCCCAACAGTCCCAGTGATATTTCTGATCTCCAAAAGCCACTGTTTCATTGATGCTGTCACAGCATCCTGAACTTGAGTACGGAGGGAGGGAAGAGAGGAAAGAATGTGTTGGTAAAGCGGTGTGTGAGACAAAGCGTTTAACGGGGTAGCCTGTATGTCTTCTAGTGACTGGGGTCCTGTATATATATCTTGTCAGACAATGAGGTTCCGAGGCTCGACTCACCCTGAGGGCGCTCCAAAATCTTCCCTCCCTAATCATGTCGCCAATACGATCGACAACGTCCAGCAACTTTAGGCACGCCTGCAGCGTGTCAACGGCCTCGTCCAGGTTTGCAGCAGTCTTCTTCGACTGCAGTAGGGCCCGTTTCCTTGCAACGAGACCCTTGCCTAGAAGGGCGACGCTTTCGTCCAGAGTCGCGATCTTCTCCCGAAGGCTGGTCGTGTAGGACTTTACGGTGAATAGAGTGGAAACAGAAGAGATAAACTCCTGGTAATTTTCAGTGCATATGGACTCTATCTCACTGTCCTTTGCCTCGACAAGTGCCTGGAGATTCCGCAGGTATACTTCTTGTTGCTTACTGGCATGGATCTGCTTGATTATCGGCCCAAGTTGCTCAAGGTTTTCTGAGGAAGAAGAAGAATCAAGCAAATGAATTTGCTGAAGTTGATGGTCGATACTCTCTGGCGTGTACTGAAGGTGACGCCGGGGTGGCATGGTCGACTGGCTCGGTGTCTCAGGTGAGCAGGTCTCAGTCGACGACGAGGTCCAAATGACTTACCAATTCTAGTAAGCCCCTATCTATCCGACTCCTACCACTACCGAAGATTTCACGTTCCGACCAATTCTTTGCGCGGTCCATGTCAGTCGTTAATTTCCGTGTTGACGCCATGTGAGCACCCTTTCAGTGTCCGAATTCTGGATGATCATATAGAGCAGGTAACATCGTCTCGGCAAGATTATTCGATATGGACGGAACTCTGGTGGACTCGACAGCTGGCGTTGTCGGTGCTTGGGAGACGTTCGCGAAAACATATCCTGGTCTGGATGTTGCAAACATTTTGAGCAGTCAGTGTGATTATTCCACCGGAATGTCCCCTTTCAACGAAAGCATCACAGATTCACATGGTGTTCGGACGGTTGATAACCTCGTGAAGTATTGCAATGTCACAGATCCAGCAAAGCTTAAGGTGGTCCTGGAATTTAACGTCATCCTTGCCCTTTCCTTACTCAGTAACTAAGGATGAGGCCATCCGCTTTGAACAAGCCATCGTCAACTCGTCGCGTGCGGACGGCCGGAAAGGCATCGTCACACTTCCCGGAGTCCGATCGATCGTCGACGAGGTAAATTGACCTGCAGACGTAAGTTTCTGGTGATGCTCACGCGGATTTGAAAGCTACTCCCAGCCAAGGGTTTTCCGCACCCACGTTGGGCTATTTGCACATCGGGAACACGAGCGTATGCTTCCGCTGCCCTTGAAATCGCCAGAATAGACATCCCGGATGTGTTCGTCGCTGCGGAAGACGTTAACAAGGGAAAACCAAGGTCAACTTGGTATCGATGACCAAGATCCTTTGAACTGACGTTCCGCAGCCCAGACCCCTATCTGCTGGGTGCCAGCCTGTGTGGTGTCGAGCCGTCCAAGTGTAAGAATATCCGTACACACGGTGGAGCGATATCTCGCTGACTGCTTCATCAGGTCTTGTCATCGAGGATGCACCAGCGGGGGTTCGCAGTGGCCTCGCTGCAGGATGCAAAGTTGTTGGGCTCCTCACAACACATTCCAGACAACAGATGGAGGAAAGCCAACCACACTTCCTCGTGCCAGACTTGTCTAGGTACGTAAAGGGGCCTTCTCTTCTTCACCTTACATCTCGACGAATTGGCCAGCGTAACGGTGAAGTTACACGAAGATGGTGTCGACGTTTCGGTTCAGCTGGGAGTAAATGACTTAAACTGAACTCCCTCCGTTTCTATGTATATCCGATACCAAGGCCATTGATTGCAGTACATCGCAAAAGGATGTATAATAGAGTATTTTCGTGATTCCTTAAGTCAAGGATGACGATGTACTGTATTTAATCCTCCAAGAAAAAGTCGTATGCAGAAAAGAAACAACATTCTTTTCTGTAAAGAAAGTTGTAACATGGAAGAAATGATCTAGTACTCGCCACCCTCTTCCTCGGCGTCCGCAGAGTCGATACCAACCTCCTCGTAGTCTTTCTCGAGGGCAGCAAGGTCTTCGCGGGCTTCTGAAAACTCACCCTGAAGCAATTGTGAGATGCGAAGAAACAAATGAAACAGGCTACCCACCTCTTCCATACCCTCTCCAACGTACCAGTGCACGAAGGCGCGCTTGGAATACATCAAGTCAAATTTGTAATCTGGGAAACTAGTCAATAAAGCACCAAGTCGGCGTGAACAGCGGTAGTTACCGAGCCGATTCCAGGCCACGGAGATAGCAGTGGTACTGAATGCCAATATCAGTCAAAAAAAAATCCTCACAGGCCACTGGCAACTGAACCTACTTAGACAACATGCAGAGGCTGCGGCTAGTCTTCGCGAGGTCGCCGCCCGGTATGTTTGCCGAGGGTTCGTTGCAAATACCGATCTGACATATAGTGAGCTCTGCGTCCCGAAAACAGCTCTAAATATTTACCTTGAAACCAGTTGGGCACCAATCCACGAATTGGATCGTTCGCTTCGTCTTGACACTAGCGACCGCTGCTTGGACGTCTTTAGGCACGACATTGCCTCGGTAAAGGAGAGCACAGGCCACTGAAAATCCATGAGCATGGTAGTCACCAAGGAAAGAAGCTATAAGCTACTATATTTTCCATCCTTGGGGTCGCATTTCACCTTGGAGCGAGTCACTAAATTGCCTCGAAACCAAGGTTTATGTTTTACGTACCATCTGGTGTCCGCTCTCAAAGCATGAAAAAGTCATCTCACTGACGGAGTTCTGTTCGTGTGTGGCCTTTTCCGCTGAGAGGAGCGGTGCGTATGTGGCAAGGGGGAAGTGGATGCGGGGGAAGCTAGCGTCGGAGTGGGCATTGAGTATCGAGAAAAGAGGACGATAACTCAGACATACGGAACAAGATTGGTTTGGAATTCATTCAAATCGACGTTAAGAGATCCATCGAAGCGAAGAGAGGCAGTGATTGAGGAAACCACTTGGGCGATCAAACGGTTTAGGTTAGTGAAGCTTGGCTGAGCGACACCAAGTCTCTTCTTGCAGATATCGTAGATGGCCTCATTGTCAACCTCGATAATCCATACGCGTTAGTAATGGACGGTACGGGAAGAGATCGGTGTTACCATGAACGAGCAATCCGAGTGCTCAAGAGTCGTATGAGTCGTAAGCACTGAGTTGTAAGGTTCAACCACGGAACTGGAAAGCTGTGGGGCGGGGTATACGCAGAATTCCAGCTTAGATTTTTTGCCGTAGTCGGTGGAGAGACGTTCAAGGAGAAGAGCTCCGAAACCCGAACCAGTGCCACCACCGAAAGAGTGGAACACGAAGAAGCCTTGCAAACCGGAACAGTTGTCTGCAAGACGGCGGATCCTGTCCATTACGGGGTCAATCAACTCCTTTCCAACGGTATAGTGGCCGCGAGCGTCTGTTTGAACACCACGATATAAGTGATCAACTACCTAAAGACGGACGAGATGGGAAGATGCCTTACAGTTATTGGCAGCGTCTTCCTTGCCAGTGATCATCGTCTCTGGATGAAAAAGGGATCGGTAAGGACCAGTTTTGACCTCATCAACGACACCGGGTTCCAAGTCAACATAGAGAGAACGAGGAACGTGTTTTCCGGCACCAGTTTCGGAGAAGAATGTCGTGAAGCCTTGGTCCGTGCTTCCCTTGGCAGTGTCGATGATACGACCGTCAGGCTAAGGAACGGTTACAGAGAATCAAGTCAACCAAGTATCGAAAGACATACGCTCAATCCATGCTCCAGGGTATAGAGCTCCCCTGGATTCGGTGAGTCGCCAATCAACGATAGGAACGATATTGACGTACAGCATGCGTTTCCAATCTGAACACCGGCCTGGCCGACATGAAGAGAGATGACTTCACGCATTACTGTAAACTAACGCTATTGAGGAAAGGGGGACTAAGTTCGTGGATGAAGCAAGAAGCCAGACAACCGCGTCGTCTTCAAATTTTACTGGGTCGCGGGCCTTGTTATGGTAATTTCTCCGCCACGAGGCAACCCACCTTCCGCTTAGGCTTATACGTAATCACAAGCAAGCAACACATTTTTGCTAGAATTCCAAGAAAACGTGTTCCCATTGCAGCCGCGTTACGTCGTATCATGTGGTATAGGTAATAGGTAATCGTGAAATCATCAAGGTAACAACCAGAAAATTAAAGGAACAGTTTTGTATCCAAATGGTAAAGAAACGGAGGGAACTAGTACTCTCCGCCCTCCTCAGCGTCAGCAGAGTCAATGCCAACCTCCTCGTAATCTTTTTCCAGGGCGGCAAGATCCTCGCGAGCCTCCGAGAACTCACCCTCTTCCATACCCTCACCAACGTACCAGTGAACGAACGCCCGCTTCGAGTAGAGGAGGTCAAACTTATGGTCCAGCCGACTCCATGCTGTGGAGATGGCGGTGGTGTTTGACAACATGCACAAACTCCGCGTCACCTTGGCCAGGTCACCGCCAGGGATGTGTGCTGGAGGTTCATTGCAAATACCAAGCTTGAAGCCAGTTGGGCACCAGTCGACGAACTGGATTGTCCGCCTGGTCTTGATAATGCTAACGGCTGCATTGACATCCTTGGGTACAACATCACCACGATAGAGCAAAGCACAGGCCACTGAACGATAGGTCACGCGTTGAGTTCTCAGAGCATTCGATTCAACGTACTGTATTTGCCCTCGCGGGGATCGCACTTGACCATCTGGTTGCCCGTCTCGAAACAAGAGAATGTCATATCAGCGACCGAATTCTGTTCATGGTGAGCCTTCTCCGCAGATATGATAGGCGCAAAGGTTGCCAACGGGAAGTGAATACGAGGGAAACTAAGCTGCTGTGAGCCAGCCGACTCAGTGACGCAGCAGTCGTGCACTCACGGAACCAGGTTAGTTTGGAATTCATTCAGGTCGACGTTAAGGGAACCATCGAAGCGCAAGGAAGCGGTAATCGACGAAACGACCTGAGCAATCAAGCGGTTCAAGTTTGTGAAGCTGGGAGAGCTGATGTTGAGATTTCTCTTGCAAATGTCGTAAATGGCCTCGTTGTCGACCTGTGACACCTCCAATGAGTAACGTAATTCTACCGCACAACGCGGTTCACCCACCATGAAAGAGCAATCGGAGTGATCGAGCGTGGTGTGGGTCGTCAAGACCGAATTGTATGGCTCGACAACCGAGTTGGCCATGGTAGGGGCAGGATAAACACTGAACTCCAGCTTCGATTTCTTGCCATAGTCGGTGGAGAGACGCTCCAAGATCAGTGCTCCGAACCCAGAGCCAGTGCCACCACCGAAGGAGTGGAAAACAAAGAATCCTTGCAGACCAGAACAATTATCAGCGAGGCGACGGACTTTGTCCATGACGGTGTCAATCTGCTCCTTGCCGATCGTGTAATGACCACGTGCATCTAGACAACTCGGTTAGTGAAAAACACGCAACGTGGAAAATGCATGTTATATACAGTTGCTGGCGGCATCCTCCTTTCCAGTCACCAAAGTCTCTGGGTGGAAGAGACTCCTGTACGTGCCAGTCCGGACCTCATCGATCACGTTGGGCTCGAGATCGATGTACAGCGATCTGGGCACGTGTTTGCCTGCTGAGGTCTCGGAGAAGAAAGTGCTGAAACCATCGTCCTTGGTGGAGGGGGAGCCCTCGACAAGGCGGCCATCGGGCTGTTTGACGTAAATCAGCTACACGCGTTCGGGCGGAGAGCGAAAAGTGATTTACACTGAGACCGTGCTCGACGGTGTACAGTTCCCCTAGGTAGAGTGTGTCAGGATCGCATTTGAGGGTAAATACGCGTCACCAAGCGCAGTATGCACGAGAATGAAGCAACAAAGGATGGCACACGTACAGCAGGCGTTTCCGATCTGAACACCAGCTTGACCGACGTGGACAGAGATGACTTCACGCATGATTTCTGATAGATCGACTGTGCAGCTAGTTAGTTGAACTCAAAACGCGCGGACAGACGCGTCGAGATACATACGCACTGAGGCGAGAAAGAGGAGGCTACGGGGAAGGACGAAAAGAAAGGGCCAAGGGTTAAAAAGAGCGAACACCACATGTTGCTTACATAATTGCTACATTCTCTCACGCCTCTCACTCACACCCGGACGGAGTGCGCGAGTCTCGGTACGGCAGCAAATTTATTAGGCATGATCACATTCACGCCGCTGTCTGGGGCTGTCGGTGAGTCTCAGACTTGTCCATTGGCCTATCTTCTACAGCTCGACGACGTTCGCGTCCTTCTCGACTGCGGCTCTCCCGACTGGAGCCCAGAGGAGCGCGCATTCAAACCTGACAACGACCCAGCTTCGACCCCTTGGGCTGCGTATTGTGACGCTCTACGTCAGTACGTATTGAAGCTCACCCGTTGTGTTCATTTCTGACAAACTAGATAGGTGTGCTCCTACCGTCGACCTCGTGCTACTTTCTCATGGCGATCTTGCCCACTCGGGACTTTACGCTTATGCCTATGCTCGCTGGGGCCTCAAGGCGCCTGCATACTCCACTATCCCGGTCCAGGCTATGGCACGAATCGCCACCCTTGAAGACGTAGAGGGATTACGCGATGAGCAAGACATCGATGATTCGGATCAACATCACGCTGAACCGAGTAAACATTTAAACCTTGCCGAGACCCAGTCCGCTCTGGACAAGGATCCTACACCGTCATCTTCTGGCAAGTTTGTGGCGGCCGTTCAGGAAGTACACGAGGCCTATGACTCCGTGAACACCTTGCGTTACTCCCAGCCAACGCACTTGCAGGGTTAGTCTCTCCAGCGAATTTCCAGTACGCTTGCTCTTAACGCCTTTACTTCCCTCACTTGCAGGCAAATGTCAGGGTATTACAATCATACCATTTTCTGCTGGCCATTCCCTGGGAGGCACAATATGGAAGATTCGTTCTCCTTCCGTTGGGACCATCGTATATGCTGTCAATATGAACCACATGAAGGAGCGCCACCTAGATGGCACGGTTCTCTTCAGACCAACTGCTGGTGGAATTTTCGAGCCCCTTGCGCGACCTGACCTATTTATCACGGATGCCGACCGTGCAAATGTTACGACACCTAGGCGAAAGGACCGTGATGCCGCTTTGATAGGTTTGCAAAAATAGCGACTCTTACACGCATGTACTGAACGCACTGCTTAGACACTATCAGTGCTACGCTGTCCTCGCGCTCTTCCTTACTACTACCGTGCGACGCGGGCCCACGTCTGTTGGAACTCCTTGTACTTCTCGACCAGCACTGGAGATATGCCGACTTCCGCTACCCTATTTGCCTCTTGTCTCGTAATGGGAGGGAAATGCTGACATTTGTACGGAGTATGATGGAATGGGTTGGAGGGACAGTGAGCAAAGAGGATGTCGGTGTGGACAGTAGCGGCAAGACGGGCGCCAAAAGGCGAAGGGGTGATGATGATGCAGAGGATGAAGCATTAGGGGCATTTGCCTTACGATTCAGGTAATTTAATCTATTCTATGGTTACCGCACATTTACTGGTCTTCATACTGGCCTTTGCCAGACACCTGGAGTTCTTCCTCAACCCGCAGTCGCTCATGCACACATATTCGTCAAAAGAACCTAAAATTATTCTGGCTGTCCCTGCATCGCTGTCACACGGTCCGTGCAGGTCATTATTTACAGATTTCGCTGCAGTCCCCGACAACGTTGTTCTACTCACGGGCAGAGGGGAGGAGGGTACACTAGCCCGCTTACTGTTCGATCGCTGGAACAATTCTCAGAGAGATACTGATAAGTGGGATAAGGGAAAGATTGGGAGTAATGTGATGATGGACGGTGTCCTGCAGCTGAAGGTATGTCCTGTACCATCTTTACCCGCCCGTGGACGCCTGACTACGACCCAAGATGAATTCGAAAATTCCACTGCAAGGCGCTGAGCTGGAGGCGTACCTTGCCAAGGAGCGCGCAGCGAAAGAAAAGGAGGCTGCTCACCAAGCTGCGATCGTCCGTAATCAACGTGTACTCGAAGCGGATGAAGACGAAAGTGACGAAGAGTCCGACTCTGATTCCGAGGAGGAAGAAGTCGAACGTGCCCTGGATGACGATGACGACGAAATGGATGACTCGGACCATAGCGTCCGCCCCGGCCGGCGGAGAAAACACGACAAAACCGAGGACAATGCAGATTGGGGTGGGGATATGGATGATGGACTGACAAAGACACTACTCTCTTTTGACATTTACCTCAAGGGAAACGTCTCTAAGTCGATGTCTTTCTTTAAAAGTGCAGATGGCCCAACTCACCGTTTCCGTATGTTCCCATACGTGGAGAAGAAGCGAAGGGTAGACGAGTACGGTGAGACAATTGACGTGGGCATGTGGCTGAGGAAAGGCAAAGTATTCGAGGATGATGCGGAAACTGAAGAGGTCAAGGAGGCAAAACGCAAACAAGCTGAAGAAGAGGACAAGGTATCCCATTGCGTAACTCCCGTGTCCAGTGTCTCATGATCTCTAGAATGCTGTCCGAGAGCCTCCGTCGAAATTCGTTTCCTCCGAAATTGAGATTCAACTAGCGTGCCGCCTTCTCTTCGTTGATATGGAGGGTCTGAGCGATGGTCGCGCCATTAAAGCTATCGTACCACAGGTAAACCCAAGGAAAATGGTGGGTAACGGAATAGTTTCCCATGAGTCCATATTGACCCGTCGCTAGATCATCGTGCATGCTCCTACCGCCGCAGCTAGAACTCTTATCGAGAGCTGTGGACAAATCCGATCAATGACGAGGGATATCTATGCGCCTTCGATGGGGGAAAGTATACAGATCGGTCAACACACAAATACGTTTTCGATATCCATTAGTGACGAACTGCTAAGCACGTTGAAGATGTCGCGGGTACGTCCAAATTCTGCGCCATGTATCCTTCCATTTTTGCTCAATTTTGGCAGTTCGAGGACAACGAAGTTGGCTATGTCACTGGTCGTGTGACGAACCACTTCAGCCTAAACATTCCCATTCTCGAACCGGCGGGCTCTTCGGTATCAGCGGAAGCTGCCAATGCCAGGGTTATTGTTCCATCAGATCGGATCTTTGGTGCCCGAGTGACGCAACCCCTTCCTCGATCCACGATGATTGGGGAGTTGAAACTCACAGCTCTGAAGGCTAGGCTAGCATCTATAGGAGTTCCTGCCGAACTGATCGGAGAGGGTGTGTTAGTCTGCGGCGCGGGAGCGAGACGCGACCAGACTTCAAACAATATCGATGAGACCGTGGCTGTCAGAAAAACGGGACGAGGAAAGGTCGAGCTCGAAGGTAACGTCTCCGACGTGTATTACATTGTACGAAGAGAGATTTACGGTTTACATGCACTCATCGCTGCGTAGAGCGGAGTGTGAGGAGTATCCACATACTACATCTATTGCTTGCGAACATGGGAAACGTAAATAATCATCACGAGGCACCCTTCCCGATGTCCTCCTTCAGGCTCACTATCCTGTTTAAGACTAGGTAATCTCCTTGTGTTGCGCCTGCTGCGGTGCTGGGTTGGTCGAGCATGCCGACGCGTGCGTCCTTGTCCAATGCGAAATATGCGACGCGGAGACCCTGGAAGCGAATGCACTCTTTGCCGACCAGTCGCTCGGATGTAACCGCCGGTGATTGCATTTTCTCAATCCGCGATCGGCTCTCCTCCAGGGCTTTCCCCATAGATTTCCGAGCCAGTGACCAAAATCCGATTTCAACCATAGCCCCACGAATGACCTCCATACTCTTGGAATTGATGTCGGCTCTGAAGTCCGGAACGGCAGCTAGTGGATTGTCGCTTTTGAATAGTGGATAGAAAAGCCGGGTTTCATCGACCCGAACCGGACTCCCAGATGGAGCGTGTTCGGCAACCCATTGAATGAATGCTTTCGGCTTCCGAGCATCACGGTCTTCCAAGCGGCAAATGACTTCCGTCACTTGACCAGTGCTTGCGTCCTTGACGTACGACGTACAAGTAATAGGGTGCGGTGCTTGGAAAAGACCCACTGTCTTCCCAGGTGCGAGCCGGAAGTAGTCTTTTGAGTCTTCTAGTCTGAAATCGTCGGCGTCGATGTAGATAGTCCGAGTGAGTGGGACAACGGAAGTTCCAAGCTTTGGAACTTTGGGATGTAGCGGTTTCTCGATCATAAGCACATAATCCTCCGGTAGGTTCTCGATAGTAACCTTGAGGGGCCGAAGCACCATGAGAAGACGTGGAACGCTCCCCTCCAGATATTGTCTGACGCTCTGCTCAAAACGCACTATCTGGATGTTGGAGGCTGCAGTGGAAACCCCCAGAGAGCTCACGAAATTAAGGATGGCCTCCGGTGGCACTCCTCTACGTCGAAGGGCGATGACCGTGTATAGTCGCGGGTCATCCCAACCTGAAACGTATTTCTCCTCCACTAACTGCAACAGCTTGCGCTTCGAGTTGATCGTTCCCTGAATGTTTAATCTGCCGTATTCGGATTGTTTTGGCTTATAAACTTCGAGGGCATCACACAACCACTCGTATGATTGACGGGAAGCAATAAACTCGGTGGTACACAATGAATGCCTGGTCAATAGTCATTTTCAGCAGTCTGCGAGGAATGAGGATTTCTTACGAAATGTTCTCGAAGCTATCAACGAGACAGTGAGTGAAGTCGTATGTCGGGTATATTTTCCACTTGGGTCCAGTACGATGGTGAGGCGCATCTAGAACGCGATAGGCGGGAAGGTCCCACATTTGTGGGTTTCCGTCGGAAAGATCTTGTTTCATCCGTAAGAACGCCTCTTTTGGGCGGTAGTGTCCATCCCTCATACTCCGGAATTCCGTCAATGACTCCTCGACGGGCCTCGTTCGGTGAAGACAGGCTTTGGGGCTTGAAACCTTTTCGCCACGGTCCGCCTTAATTTGTTCCTCTAAGCACTGTTTAAGGAGTGGGTAGTCATCACAGCAATGTCAACTCACGTGAACAATGGCATACATAGGCTTTGTCGCGCCTGATTAGATCCTCAGCCAAGGTGTACAATTCGTCAAAATAGTCGCTCGAGTAGGTTATTTTCCAAGGTTCGAAGCCTAACCAGTAGATGACTTCTATTATGCTGTCGAAGTACCGCCCTTCCTCTTTTTCGGGGTTGGTGTCGTCGAAACGAAGGTAGCAATTTCCACCGTGATGTGCTGCATAGCCAAAGTTGACGAATATTGCCTTGCAATGACCGATGTGCAAGTAGCCGTTCGGCTCCGGAGGGAAACGAGTGTACACTTGACCGCCTGTGGCAGCCAAATGCCGCTCGCGGAGACGCGGATGAATCTGAGGATTATCTCCGGGTTTATGGAGGGAACCCAAGAAACCTTCTTCAAATATGATTCTCCTGGCTTTAGCACTTTGCGCCGGATCATGCTCAGACACCGGCGGCTTGCTAGTAACGGATGCATCCGCGGCGGAGGCAGTCTCTTTCTTGATTCCCAGAAGCGAATCAGCGCAATGTAGTAAACAACTTCAGACAACGTTGCTCACTTTCGGTTTCGGTTTTGCCCCTTCTTTGGGTCCGAATTTCTCAGTGAAAACGCGTTCTACTGCGTTCTTGATGTCAAGAGGATTTGCCCAGCGGAGGGCAGGGACATTCTTGACACCACCGATGACGGCACCCAGATGTGACCAATTAGAAGCATTATTCGCGACCATGTATTGCTTGATATGGTCCTCCAGTTGTGCAGTAGTTATTGCAAAACCTGTCCCAAAAATGAACAAACATCGGGGCGGCCACGGACGAACAACTCGCCGACACCGCATGTCGCATTGAAATCATTCTCGTCGACTGGGACGGTGTGTGTCTCGAAGTACTTCACGGCCACTGTACGCTATGTTAGCGGCCATGGAAATGAGAATGAGCACGCGACCAGACCATTGACCTGGTCCACCGACTTGAGCTTCTCTTCAAGGATGGCATTCACGATGTACGCGCGTTCTTCACCTCCGATATTCTGGGCCTTTCCGAGTTGCAATGATAGTGATGAAACGAGGACAGCCTGCTTCTCTGAAAGGCCGGCAGACACCAGATCGTACGAGAGAATGAGATCACGAAGGATGGCGGCACCCTTGGCGTTTTTTGTCGCCTCCGCCGCCTTGGACTGGGGCAAACCCGCCGATTTGAAGAGAGAAACAAGATCCTCTGAGGACGGAGAGGTCATGGATATTGATATCGCCGGGATCGATGGCACTGAAACCCGCGTTGTCTCGTGAGTCATTTGGCAGTCACCGTTTTATCTGTGGTGCCTATTCTGGGTAATCTAATCGTACCGGAGCACCAGCAAAAGCTGTACACAAAGCAACGACCTCGGCATTTTCAGGGATGCAAAATGTCATTAGGTGAAGGCAGCGAAAGTCGTTGCATACTTTCAAGCGATACTAAGTGAGGCAGTGTCACGCTAATCCACGACAATATATTGCAATATGCTTAATTTCTTTCGACGTTGGAACACTGACATCCGGGAGAGATGCGAAGGTACAGCCAAAACAAGGATGTAAGTCTGCATCGGTAAGTACACGTGTCACGAGGAGGCCAAAGGACGCATAAATATCCATAAGAACACCACCGCAAGGGAACCAAATGCGCAAAGAAAAGTAGGAGCGGGATCCTACAGAGCCTCGCCTGGAGGCCCATGGGTATCAACGATGCCAGTATAGAAGGAATCTACCGATCGACGGGGATCCGTAGGGCTACCCACTGGAGCCAATTGTGAGGTCTGATGGTTAGATAGCTGCGATACGTTTGGTATATCGCCAGTGTTCGTGTGCGGATGACTGAGGTCGACCGCTACGAAATCATGTGGATTTGGCAGGTTTTCGGCATGTGAAGGGCCGTATCCTTGCGCAGCGTATGGGTGCTGAGCATAGTAGCCAGCCTGTATGTGTGGGTCATGCGTTGCATCATAGCCATAATCAGGATAATACGCGGCTGGAGGGGCAGAGATGGCCATCGGGTCCCCGTAGTGACCCATCTCAGTAGAGGTAGGGTCGTCTTCCATGGTATGTCTCGACTGAACGTGAGGTTCTGGTTCGACGTCGTGTTTGTCAAAAAATTCTATGTCGTCGTCGTACGACCTTGCACGACGGCGTTTGGCAATCAGCATGCCAACCCCAATAACGCCTGCCAGTCCGAAAAGACCGGCCACAGTGAAGGTGCCAGCAACTGCACCAGTGTTAGAAAAGAAGCTGTTTGGCACTGAATACCTATAATGTGCGTTTAGAAGGCTAGCTCTTACCTGATGACGACTGCCCGGTCCTGAGGATGAGCTGCTCGGGACGGTCGTCGAAACGGTGACAGTTACACCAGCGGAGTCCCCGGAGCCATCGGACCCTGAGTATGCAGGCTGTTGTGTAGCGACGGGCGCAAGGCCCGTAGACGTGGAAGTTGGGGACGTCGCAGACTGGGCTGTGCTAAATATCCAAGTGTTACCTTCCGAA